>CAXAMN010021485.1:458392-602448 GCA_963970005.1 Durusdinium trenchii | reverse complement strand
TGCCCTCTGTCTGCCCCACCCCCTTTAATATCTCTAACGCTTACCCCCTCCCTGCCCCCTCCTCTCCACGTAGCCGATGCAGCACCCCCTCCTGCCCCCTCCTCACATTGGGGATTCCACATAGCCGGTGCAGCACGCCGCGGTGTCCCCATGTGTTCTGCGCTACCACCCACGCGTCACCATGCCTTCTGTCCGCCCCACACCTCTTTTGTCTCCCTTCCTGGGGTCGGCGGCACTGGGCGGCAGCCCTTAAATTACTTGCATTTTTTCGGCTGCAAGGCCATGCAAGGCCATTGGGGAGAGCATTCCATAGGAAGACTCAATTTCATCTGCTTTTAAGTCACTGTTCAAGAGGATGAGCTCCAATTAGCTGTGTTATGAAAGCAAACTTATTGCTCCTGCATGTTGGCAATCTAAGGACTTCCATCGGACTTGGCGGGAACCAAAGTCACGGGAGGCCGCACAGGTGTCGCTCGGTCGTCCCTCGCCTTGGAGTTCAGCTGCACCAGCTCCTGAGGAGAGGGGGGGCCCCGGTGTTTCAGGTGGGGCAAACGACGCGTTAGAGGTGAATGTGCTGAAAGAATTAATTGGATCTGATGTGCTTTGAGCACACAATTGGATCTCTGGCCTCGAAAGCAGCAAGTTGTTAGAGATGTTGATTATGATTTGATCTTATTTGTGAGTGGGATGAAGTGGAACATCTGCACTCATCTGGGTCGCCTCGATCTCCAGAAGGCCGTTGTTGTTCAGATCATGCAACCTCAAAGGCAGCTCCAAAACCGTAGGCAGCTCCAGTCCGAAGAAGACACCAAGTTGGATTCCTTAGTGGAAACCTGTAGAAGAACCCATCACTGGAATCCCAACCAATTGGCTGGTAGAGGTAGACCTACCTACTACCCTCAGTAGAAACCTCTTCGGGACACCGAGTTCGTGTGACTGGATGTGCCCGAAAAAAGCCCACGGAACTCCCACGACCGGACTCCCACGGAGGAAATCGTGGATGCCAACGCAAAAACCGGAGAGACATGGAGAGTCCGGGTCTCTTCTAGCTTTTTGGAGCCACGCACCAAGTCCTAACCGTGAAGAGATGTGACTCTGTCTTGCACTGCTCCGAAAAGCATCTTTCATGGGTCCATGGTCCATGGGTATCAGACTTGTTCGTTGCCCTTGCAAAATCCAGTGAGGTTACACCGCGCGTCGAACGCTTTTGGCTGCTTTTTGTCCGACGTCAGAAACGTTCTCACCAGTAAATCGATCATGACCCATTCGGCCATGTCATAAGACGCCTCTTCTTTCTCGGAAAAGTTGATAGTGATCTCCAAATAGATCAATAAGTGAGGGTCCTTTCAACATGCATCGGACACCATCAAACGTCATGAAATGACCTATTTCGCGAGCTCTTTACACAGAAGCTCCACAGGCGCCCAGAAAAACGTGGACGCCTTTCAGCCAATCTGCCCAAGTCTGTCTCCGAGGCATGGTGCCTTGAGTGATGATGGAGCAAAGGAAGCAAGAGTGCACAAGACAATCTGGTTGTTGCTGCACGTTCCTTTGAACATCCAAGGACGGACAGTGTTTTTTCTAGTAAGTAGTAGCAAGGACACAGCAGAAGCCAGCTATTATCCGAAACGGTTTCAAGATGTGTCAAGACTTTTGGGGGAACTTAAAGCTTTTGAAGATCAGGATAGATTTGGGCCTGGATGGGCCTGGAAAGAGCAAATTGCATGGTCTTGCGAAATCGTCTGCCCTAACGTGTCCTCATTGTTGCTTCCCAATCGGGCGTTCATGACATGTCTTGACTAAATCAATGTGCGTCATATTGATCCTCCATTTATCCTCTAACTTCTGACAACAAAGACAAATCCAACTTAAAGCATTCTGTAAAGCCCTGCATTTTGAGCGCAAAGAAGGCAGGCTGAGGTCCAAGCCTTTCTAGTTGATCATGATGTACGGAGTTGGCGCACTGATTGGACCGCTTCCATCCTCCTCTGCGCCATCAATCTCCCTGGCCTGAGTTTCCGTGCTTGTCCCAAACCCGAGAACCGTAGTGATCCATTCTTTGTAGACATGAAGCGTTGAAAAAAAATAGCTCAGAGCGTGTTACTGAGAGCCTACAGGCCCTGACTCAAGCTTGTAAAGGGAACAACAATGTAAAAAAGTGACAAAACCATAAAACACTTACACTCCCTTCGGCACCAAGTCTTGAACATGCTGACTCAACCCGCCTTGGCTGGAGTGCAGCAAGCCTGCAGTTCTACATGTCATCAGCTTTCGCAGCACGGCCAGCTGAGCCATCACTTGTTAGAAACCTGGAACCAAAAGTAGTCTAGAACCTTGGTGCTCCTTTCTCGAAGTGTTAAACAAATGCATTAGTCAAGTACCTGCAGAAGCTGAAACTTGCATGCCAGTTTCAGGCGCGCCTCATGCGCGATGCCGAAAACCAGCAGTGCCACTCCGAGCAAGAACCAAAACCAGCACCTGATTATTTGGTTGCTGTGCATTGCTCTGTGCATGCTTGCAAAAAAAAATACTGCAAGGAAGTCCAACTACAGTATAATCGCAATGATCGTGTTCCTTGTGACCTGAGCCACTACTAAACTGTTCCCAAACGCTGAAGAACACACATCGTCAAATCGGGATGTGATCCTTCGACAGGCACTTCTTACAACTGCCAAGTTGCAGCGCGTAGTACCACTGGTAGGCAAAGAGGTCAAAGTAAACAGGCAGGGCAGTAAAGACTCCTGACGGGCGCCAGGAACCATGTCTGGAAAGCTCAGTGAAGCGCGAAAGTCGCCTGCAGCAAGCATGATGACGATGCCCATCAAAATTCCGCTCCTCAACATCAAAGTAAAGGCTGGCGGCTGAAGTGCCGCATCAAGTGTTTTCACCCACTCTCAGCTTGTTGCAAGCCCCATTGGCAGTGACAATTGATGCCAGCCAATCCACCAAGCCTTGCCGACCACGCCGTCACAGTCAGAGTGGAATCATTTGGATGCGTACAAAAGTAAAAAATGTTCATCCAATCTATGAGGCATCATAAAGCTCTTCAACACCGCTGGGTAATGTTGGATGCTGATTAGTAAACCGGTCCTCAATAATGCTAAAGTTATCCAAAATTATTCTAGACCCCATGGTTGAAAAAGTGGTCTTGAATAATGCTAAATTTTTTGGGGGACCCTCATTTCTTTATTTTGGACACCTAATTAATGAGGGTTTGAATTCCTTCTGAGGCCAATGATTATGATTGATTAGCTGATATAGGTTTCTCTAGGTTTCTTCAAAACTGACAGCTTTCCAAAACCACCAATTCCTAACTAAACCCTTTATAAAACATTGTTCCTAAACAAATTGTCAAGGTAGTAGACCAGGAAGGCACCTGATCATCAATAATAGATTTGTTTTAGTGGTTCTCAATTGTGAAAAGTTTTTCCCACTGGAAAAAAAAAACTGCTCATGGAATCTTCCTTTACTTATCTCCCGAGGCCAATGATTATGATTCATTAGCTGATATACAATCTATGAAAGGAAAATGAATACTACAATCAATTACAGAAAGGAATCCTCACAGGAATCCAGATTTGTTTTGGTGGTAGTTTATTATAGAGGGTCCCCTATTTGTTTGAGGGAGGGGGGGGCCTTTACTAATCAGGATCCAACATTATCTTTGAATCCAGTCCCCGGTTCACCGGTTGTGACCGGTCGTCTCTCACGGGCGCCATGGTCAGCCAAGAGGCGCCATGGGCGATGCTGAAGATGTTCGGAGCTGTGCTTGGGCTGAATCGGCTGCACTGCGTCTGTTTTCACCGCGGAATCGCCCAATTTCTGGAGTCATCTCCGTCTAACGAGAAAGGTCACGGGTGCAGTGGAAAGACGGACGCTGTGTCCTTCCACTCCAAATTCGTGAAGAAATCCGAAAGCAGAAAGCGGTGACCGGTTCCCACCGCTTCCCACCGCCTTCTTTTGTTTCCCGTGTTTTTGCGGATGTCACGTCTCAACTCGCTGGGACTCCATGCCGGAAGAGCTCTTGTAGGAGCGTCTCGATCTGTGGGAACAACGGTCCAGACCCCCAGATTGACCTGTTTATTGGGGTAAACAAACTAACCTAAAATCATTCTTGGACTGTCCATTGGAGAAACTCAATGTGATCTTGGTTTGCCAAGAACACAAGGTGTTGTATAGGGTCAAGTTGAAACTCTTCCAACATCTGACCGCCTTGAGCTTGGTGCCAACAGCTTAGAGGAGCCAACTAAATGTTAAGTTGATCAGCTGCCTGGGTGTGTCTTCAATTGCTGAGACCTCTCAGAAACGCCTTAGTAAGAAGGAAATAAAGAGTTACCAAAACCCATTGGTTGGGGACCCCCTCTTTGTACAGTGCCTGTTTTTGTAAATACATCCTTACTTGACTTCATGGACCAACTCATCATCTCGCCATCTCGCTGTCTGCACGCCGCCTCAAAAGCTCCGGCCTGAGACGCGGAATCTGTCGCACCAAGAGAGTGAGACCCCAATTTGACTGGAACAAATACTATTATACTATTATATACTGATACTATACTATATATGACAAGTCTGACAAATTGACAGTGTTTTGGCAAAAGTCGTCCCAAAGTCAGATATCATGAGATCAACCACGCTGATACAGCGCCAGCGCGGCGGAACCGCCTCTGTAAACTCGGGAGAAACCTGCGGGCTGCACAGTCACACCAGCGGAGCAAATGCTGAGAGAGTCACTTCCGCAACTGCCAGGTACAACATAGTACAGCTGCGTTGAAGCATGTTCCCTGCAATTCGAGGGCAGGTACAACATAGTGACATATTATTGTGACATACTATATATTCTGCTTGATTGTCCCCACTCAGAATCTATCCACCCAAACCACTTAACGAAGCACGATTTCTCCACCTGGCTGGGCGCATCATCACACAAGGCTCTGGCATCCAGGGAGCGGCAACAGCTCTGCCTCAGCCGCTTTTCGGCGCGACCGCGACCGCGTAGACCTGTCACCACCCAACTGAGGGCCCACACCCCATCTCCCTGGCGCCTCACAACGGCATTAGAAATTGTGGCTCTGAATCTGGGCTGAAAGAGGCCGACTTCGAAAATGAATGAAAGAGCCGATCTTCCTCATTGGATCTTGTCAAATCTTCTTGTCAGAACCGAGGACGTTTGAGCTGTTTCCGAGTGCGTGCCAAGCTTCACGCGTCGAACGCGTCGGGTTTGCTCTGGGGGTCCAAGCTTCACCGCCGCGGCGCTCGGCTCGCGGCGGTCGGCTCGTGGCTTTCAGCTTGAACACCAAACAGGCGCGCGACCGTGACCGACTTGGTGAGCCCACGTGAAGCCCGGCGAAGCATCCGAATACCAAGTTCCGAATGGTAAAGGAATTGGAGACGAATGGCTGGTAGCAGTTGTACGGATTGATGAGAGTTGGAGCCCTAACACAAAAACATGGAAAAAGGTAGGAAAGGAGGTTATTCCATCATGTTGCTCCACCCATATTGTGTTTACGTGTATTTGTGCGACTCACTCGACTCATTCCACTCACTCAGGCCGTATGGGATCAGAGGTGCAGAACTGAGATGGTACAGAACTCGACTTCGGAAAAGCATCTTTTGGGGCCATATGCACTATCTCTCCATTCCTACCCATATTTCAGAGGCATTTCTGAAACTGCACATATATGGAATAGTTTCATGAATTTATAAGGGAGTTTCGCTGTGGTGGTAAGCCCACTGGCTAAAGACTACTTCTGGCAAACCACCAAAGAATTCTCAATCGGTTGATGGGGATTACTGTACAAAGGCTCTTCCACTTCACCGATCGAGTCACAGGCGGTCACATGCCTTTCCCTCCTCTGGAAGCAGGTTGTCGATCACCGACAATGCAGAGTCCTGTCAAACAAAATGTGTATATATATGTATGCTTGTAAATATAAACGTTGTTTTATATGTTATATATATGTTATATATATTATTATATATATGTCAGATGTCGTAGGCCTAGATGATAAACACCCACCCATATATATATATAGAGTGTCTTCGTTCCTTTACGAGGAGGCGAGAATGGGCCTCGTCTGCCCCAAGACCACAGGTCTGGTACCAGGCGATGTCTTGGGGGAGCTCTGGTCGCTGTGCCAGGTAGAAGCACTGCTTGCAAGTGGGTGCCATGTGTTCAGTACTCAACAACTCTGCCCTTTTGTTGGACACGGCCATGGTCGCAGTCACGAGAAAATCCGGTTGGCCAATCACATCGAATGATTCTGTAGATCGCTTGAAGATTTGTACAACTGGTGCTGAGCAATCAGCTGTTTTAGCTGAAAGCCCCTTGCTTGAAGTCCCAGCCAGGAAGCTTCACTCCAGCCGCTTGCAGCTCCAAAGCGGCTTTGTTTCGCTTCGCAGCAATCAGAACTGCCTCGTGAGAATCTTGGAACGTCATTTCAAGTTGGTCTCAAAATGGGAGAATACCTGCCACTGCACCCCCAATAAAAACGAGAAACAAGTGGACACTAGACTCACTAGGCAACTAGTCAGGTACTCACTCCATTGAGCTGGGACAAGTCGCTCGTTCTACAAACGCCTATGTATCTGAGGCTTCCACCACTTCCCGCTCCGTGGCCGTGTAATACTTCCATGGCTTCCAACTTCCTTGGAGCGCGTTTTTCGGTTGAGACTAGCAGCTCTTTGGACACGAAATGTTCAAGCGCTTTTTTCGGCACTCCAAAATGTAAATTTTCACAACCTATGGGTATTTAGTGGTAGAAAATATATACTGTAAATAAAAGATAAAGACCATGGGTTGGGGAATTAAAGCACTAATAGCTGAATCAGGGTGTGTGCTCACACCAATGAAATTCAAATGGCTTAATACTTTTCCAGGAAGATAGGACTCAGTGCCTCAGCGAACAGGTTATAATCCCTGCCATGAAGAGCTCATCTCTGCCAACCTTTTTTCCCCGATGACCAGACCAGTTTCTCAGATTGTCACAGAAGCATTTCTGTGGGAAGTGAGGGCAGCACAGTGCAGAGGAAATGAACACAACATAATGAGAAAACATTTACTATTTACCATTGAATAGAACACACGGTCAAGAACACACTTAAGTTAAAGCAGTGAATCAGTGAACTGTGAACTTCTGGAAACATTGGAAGCCAAAGTGACAGCCCTCGCAACAGCTGTCTGTCTGTCAATATCTTTGGATTACATGCAAAAAAGGAGCCGGGGCCACTCTGGCACATGACTCTGCCTGTCTTTTTTCCAGACGTGAGTCAAACAGACTGCAAGGGCGAAGACAAATTCAAGACACAAAGAGTTTAATTGAAAGATTTCTTCATTTGAAGACAGCTGC
Source organism: Durusdinium trenchii (assembly GCA_963970005.1). Classification (NCBI taxonomy): domain Eukaryota; class Dinophyceae; order Suessiales; family Symbiodiniaceae; genus Durusdinium; species Durusdinium trenchii. The sequence continues at coordinate 595,102 of CAXAMN010021485.1, read as the reverse complement.
CTCTGCCTTTGCACCCGATTGGCCTTCATGAGTGCTACCCCCTGTGCTGCATTAGCCCCTAAACTAAACCACACCTAAATCATGTGACCGGCCGACAACGGCGCGCTGGCACACTCCCTGAAATAAACTATGTGCGTCTTTGACGCTTGCTGAGCACATCCTCAATCACAGCCCGCGAAGCACGTTTCTCACCGGTAGATTGCATGATTTCATGCAAAGTGGGCTGAGGCTTCGCGTCCTGGTGGAATCCGAATGTGGCATCAGGCATCTGTAAAGCAAAGCCGCCCCAGCCGCAGCCCCAATGGAATTAGTGGAACGCTTTAATTTGGGGTCTGATATGGTGCACTATGAATATGAAAACAATGTCAGTGAGTGAGTCAGTTTCAGTTGAAAGAAAAGAGTCCTTGTGCTTGGTGGCGGAAGCCTTTGCACGGCCTTTGGGCTTGGAAGAGGATGACTGAGCCTTTGCGGCAGCTTTGGCTAGTTTCTTGGCCTCTTTCTCTCGGGCCTGCAATGCCTTCTTCTCTGCCTGGGCTGCTTTGGCCTTTGCTTTGGCCTCTGCTTTAGCTGCTGCTGCCTTCGAGAGAGCATCTGCTTTTGTGCGAGCTTTAGCTTGGGCCTTGGACTTGGGAGTGGACTTGGGCTGGGCAGGCTGGGCTGCCGCTTTGCCTGCGGGTTGGTGATGCAGCGGTGTTGCTGATGCAGAGGCCTGATCAGCCTGCTCAGGGACAACCTGCGGATGGTCGGCATCATCATCGTGCTGAGAGTCAGAGTCGGAGTCGGAAGCGGAACTTGAACTACAAACGACAGCTTTAGCTTCAGCTGCCACTGCTGTTGGATCATCATCAGCTGGCTTAGCTGGCTTGGGATGGGTTTGCGCTGATGCTTCAGTGGATGGTGCATCTGCTGGCTTGGGATGGGTCTGCTGTGTTTGGCCTTCAGCTGCCGCTGCCGTCGCTGATGATGCTTCATAATTTTCTACTGCGGCTGTTGCATGCGCTAACGCCGTCTGGGCTGCAAGGATAATATGTGCATCTTTGCCGTTCTTGGACTTGAGCACTTGCTTAGCCCTGGCATCTGCAATTTCAGCCAATTGGAGGCGTTTGGCATTGAAGTCATCTTCGGAGAAAGGAGGTTCTTGTGGCATGGCTGTCGGCAGGTCAAGGTTCATCACACAGTAGCCTTTCTCTTCTGCGGTGCTTTCGATGTCCTGGTTGAGGGAAGCATGCAATGTCTGCCAATCAGCGCTAAAACCTGCTGGGTGGCTGCTGTTCAGGATTGTAGCAGCAGCTTGAGTTCGGTTTGGCATATCATGATGTGACATCACTAGTTCCTTTTCAATGACTTGCTCGGTCAATGCCTTGGCTCGCTCCAACTCCATCAATCCATCCTGAGCATGACCTCCCAAGTCCTCATCCTCAGAATCGATGCTGATGGTGGCTGGAATGCTACTGCTGGCTGGTAGTGCTTGAGTCTCTTGCTTGGAAGCCGGTGGTGCTGGTAAGGGTTCGGGAGAGATCACTGGGTCTTGTACTGCTGAGTTGCCACTGCGTTCTGGTGGAATTGGAATGTCGGCTGGTGCTGCTGCTACTTCTGGTGATGCCTCTTCTGGTTGCGCGGCTGCAGACTCTAAGCTTTGGTTTGGGTTGCCGATGATGATGCTTTCTGGTGGAATTGGAATGTCGGCTGGTGCTGCTGCTACTTCTGGCGACGCCTCATCCTCATCCACTTTCTTTGCTTCTGGTTGCTCGGCTGCAGACTCTGAGCTTTGGTTTGGTACTTCTGGTTTGCCAATGCTTTCTGGTGGAGCTGGAATGTCGGTTGGTTCTAGTTCTGGTGCTGCCTTTGGTCCAAGAACCAAGGACTCTGCTGCCTCATCCACTTGCTCGGCTGCAGACTCTGGGCTGTGGCCTCGTACTGGAGGTGCTGCTGGAGTCTCTGGAGTGCCAGTGCTTGCTGGTGTTTGCTTTAGCTCCGGTACTGGCAAGGCCTGTGACTCTGATGCCAATGCTGTGTTTGGCATGCCTGGTCCTTGATCTGCTGCTGTTGCCGTCGCTGCAGTGGTTTCTTGTTTTGGTGCAGCTGCAGCTGCAGTGGTTGCTTCATCGGCTTCAGGCTGCTTTGGTGTAGCTGCTGAATCAGAAGTTGGTGCCGCTTCCGCTGCCGCTGCCGCTTGTTCCAGTTCATCGAGGGTGAAGAAGTTCTTCTCCTCCCATTCGACCTCATGACTCATGAGTCTTGGAACTGACTTGCAACCTGCATGATGCATGCGGTTCAACTTCCTAAAATAACCTCAGGGTAGGACATAGTCATTCCTGCGTTTGTCCAACTGGTCCTGTATCTCATTGATAGCATTCATCCATAGTGTTGAAACTGGTGTCCTTGGAGCGGGCTTGGCCGGCTTGGCCCAGGGCCCAGGGGCCCAGGCATGAACAAAAAATGACATCGACTTAGATGATCAATCCTACCATTCTGATTCTATTCTACTACTAGGTTACTACAAGACTAAATGATGTTCTTTTTCCAAGATTCACATGACCAAATCTCTCAACCATCTTCAGTCTCAAGCCAGTGGTGTCGTCAACTAGAACGGATGGGACTCTCAAGGCCATAGAGTTGGCGTTCAGAGATTTATCCACAATGAGCACCCCTGGTGGTATGAACAGCACATCTCCAGGTGAAATGTATGAGATGCAAAGGGATGGTACTGCGCGGTTGTCAGGATCAAGCTCCTCCAGCTTGTTCAAGGTCGGGACACACAACTTCTCAAGAAATGTGACTGCCGATAGCAACAGCTCTTTGGTCTCACTGGAAGTCTTATCACCATCACCATCGCCCAGCTTGTGTGCATTCAAGCTTAATGGCTGCCCACTAGGGTCCAGCTCGTGCATCTCCAACCTGAGTTTCGTCGCCCATTTATCAAGTGTCAAAAAGACTTATAATATATAGTTAATAGTCTTATTACACATTATAATAGTCTATAGTCTATTAGTCTATTCTATACTATTGTATTATTATATATTAAATATTAAACTGAAAAAATATTTTTTCCATTGAATTCCATATCTAAAACCAGAACAAAACTCTACACAAAAGCAACGCTTGCCTTTTCAGCAAAACTTAGGAACAACTTCACAGCCTCCAGTGCTTCCTCAAAATCTATGGTTGCTAGCATCTTGGAGCCTTCGCACTGGTAGTAAACCAATCCAATTCCACCAGCGCAAAAAGATGTTTGAACTTCTCCCCGGTGATTGGCAAGCAAAGACACCCCAGATACTTTGAGTGATGCTTTATGCCGCTCCTCTTCCGTGGCCCCTTCACCAAGAGAAGCTACAAACCTGACAGAGCAAGCCGTCCGTCCGACAGTGTGCTGAGCAACATGTAATATGCAATCCTGGAAATACCATTCTATTCTACCACTACCACCAAATATCATTCTCAGACTCAGACTATATAGTTAATTACTTGCCACCCAGTAACCTCTCTGTCAATTGGGTTCGATTGAGGACAATCGGAAGAATGCCACTGCCCGTGTAGCCCTCTGGGATGAGGCTCTCCAAGCAGCCATCCATGCGCTGATCTAGCCCTAGGATCTCTGCAGGCCCTTCAAGGACTTTCTGCGTCCGCATCTTGCCCTGCTTGAAATTGGACTCACTGTCCGTCCGGAATTTGCTCAAGTCCTTTGTTGGGAAGGCTTGTGCTGAAATTGAACCGTTGACTTGAGTTACCGTCAAACTAATCTCAAACAGACATAGACATAGACGATGACGACAAACTATAAAAAATGTTCAAAAGAATAGTACTGTTTCAAGCCTGGTTGCAGCTGTGATTTGCTTCATGAATGAACCGCCGGTCTCCTTGCTCATGTTGGAATAAGACATAATCACCGCTTTCATGGCAGACTTCATTCGCAAGCACTCCAGGCGGCCTTCACATGTAGCATGCAAGAAGGCATCCAAAGACGTCCTTGCTACCATGTACCGACCAATGGGAAACTTCTCTCTCAACACCACTGGATCCGCTTCACTGAACTCTGAAGCACTGACGCGAACTCTTCGTGCTCTGGTTTTGCGTGTGTTCCCATCCCCCTCAAGCTCTCCCCCTTGCTCAGCTGCAGCGGCGGCTTCGCCGGCTTCGCGGTCCGCAATGGCTCTCCGCTTAGCATCAGCTGCGTCCTTTTTCTGTTGCTCCTTAGAGAGCTTTTTGTCCAAGCGAGCTTGCTCAGCCTTTCTCTTCTTCTCCAATCGAGTCTGTTCTGACAGCCTTGCCTTCTGCTCATCTAAGGCGGCCTTTTGCTCAGCAGCGGCAGATGCCACCACTTGCTGCACTTCGACCAACAGGGCTTTTGATACCACTGAAAAGGTTGTCAGCATATCGCGATGATCATCATTCAACTTCATGACCTTCTCTGACGTTGTTTGGAGATTCAAGAGAAACTCTCGAATGTACTTGATACGACCAATCGCGCTGCATGTAGATTGGAGCACGATGGTCTCAGCAAGGTACTCGTCAGTGTGAATCAGATTCCACAGCTTCTCCTGCATTTGCAGGATGTCACGGTCCGTCTTCACCGCCTCATCCTCCACGAAAGCTGAAAGAATGCGGTGCCTACATAGCATGGTGCTTGTCCGACTGTCGGTGTCAAGAAGATGAGCAATTTCTGCTGATATGTCCACACGGCCAAGTGAGTCCATAGGTAACTCGCCATTCTTGTCCAACAAATCGGGATTGACCATTTCTGCCACATGCTTGGCCATCTTGAGCTTGGCATTCCGGAATTCCCACATTGCCTCATGCCAGCTTGTGTCATACAACACATATATCATGATGGCATGGCAATGGCATGATGTTACATATTTTGATATATTCAATAATTCAATGCCAAGTAAAGTTCTCAAACCAAACCAAACCCTTGCCATGCCTTATCAGCTTCGCTTACTGCATTGTTGTACTGCTTCATAGTTTGCGTCCTCAATCTTGTTGCCACAACGTTTGGCTTCAGCTTGAGAAGAGGGCTTGATCCTGTCGCCCCACCGCCACCGGCCCCACCGGCCCAAACTGGTACCGGTGGAAGACCCTTTGGTTGCTTTGTCTTCTTGCCTGCACCTCCTCCCACTGATGATGGCTGCACAATGTTACCGCTTGCGCAACAAGCCACCAAACCATGTAGATTCTGAGGCAAGTCCGCATCCATTTCCATGGCCTTTGCTTGAGCGTCCAAACTCTCTTCTTGCTTCTCCGTAGGCTTGCTAATCTGGTAACTCTTGGTGGTCCTGATTGATTCGTCCTGGTCAACACAATTTACCCCACAAATAGGTAGTCTTGGTCTGAGTCTGACGATACGTAAATAAACGGTAAAGCTGTAAAGTTGGTATGCTGTTACTTACACCAACTTGATTCTCATGCGTCCTGATAGTTGCCAGTGAGGACAATATCCTTCTTGTGAACGTAGATCCGGTCAACCTCAAATGGAACAGAGTTCAGGTTCGAGTCCAGGTTGCAAAAAACAAATCACAGGTCGAGTCGAGTCAAGCTGCTAGCCCGATGTTGTTACCATACATGTCGTTTGCAGGTACTTGGTCCTTTCGTACCGTAGGATCACCCATCTTTTTGATCCATGTTTGCTTGGCAACTGTTTCTGTCAGTCCTTGGTGCTTTTGTACTGCATAGCAAGTGGAACATGTGAGATGGTAATTAAGAAAACAAACACTGAAATGCAATGTGAACAAGATTCTACGGTAAGGCGGACATTCATCCGACGTGAAGTACTTTATGAACTCTTCTTTGCACAACGGCTCCCCTTGACCTAGATCTTCTGTGCGACGCCCCTTCTGGACCACATTGGCCACCGAATGAAAATCAAATGGAAGCCGCTTGCGTCCTTTGCCTGGGGCTGGACACCTAAGTGTGGTGGCGGTTGGTTGTTGTCAGAGTTAGAGAGAAGAAAACACCGGCTGCAACCTGCAAAAGCTGGCTGATAACCTAAGAACTGAACTTGTTGCAAAAGTCAATCAGGATCTGGATGAAGGCATCGTGTTCTTCCTTTTCCATTGTCAACAACTTTTCCTTCATGTTCTCAACGTCTTCGGTAGGTCCTTTACGATTCAATCTCTGTTGGGCTGCCTTGGAATCAGACTGCATTTGTGCCTGCTGAAGAAGGGACTCTCTCTCCCCGATATCCTTTTGGCATAGCTGGGAATACCTCAGTTGGGGAATCAGTTTGGGAATACCTAAGTTTCAGTCTTACTAACATCGAGCTGAATTTACTGTGTTGTTGTCTAGTGTTTGATGTGCATAATGCAAACAAAGGCCCTGACCTGTTCGGTTGCCGATTGCATGGTTTTTTGCATACTTCGCATTTGGTGACAAATGTTTGAGCAGCAGCTGCCCCACAAATCTGGTCCACCGGCTGCTGCCCCTTGGACAGCACCGCCATACTGTGAGAAACGGGAGCAAAAGTACCACAAGAATTGTACAAGTCGGCTCAAAATCTAGAGCCAAAGCAATGGCAACGCCCGAACATTCAATGGAAAGGAAGAACCGACAACTGAAGTTCTAGTGGCTAGGCTAGGCTATTGTTCAAATGATGATGATTCAGCAAACGTTTGCAACATTGGAACAAGACTAAGTGACTGTCCGGAGTCAGAGTCCGGAGTCCAGAGTGAGTCCAGAGTCCTAATATTTCAATGGCTGTCACAATCACAGTCGCACTCCAGTCAGTGTGTTCACACTCAACTGCTTTCAGCTGCACACTGCATGACTGCATGCACAGCAAAATGCGCAAGATAATCTGGTCAGCTATGTTCAACCAGGCGTAAATTCCCCAGGATCACTGCCCAAATGGCACCGATGACTGCAATGTGCATTGCCTCAATCACCATTTGCATGAACATGTACTGTAAGTGGAATTGAAGTGTACTTCAGGTTTGCTGAGAAGCGCTTCCTAGTTACATTTCCCGCCATGCTTTTGGAAGCTGAGGCATGGGGTTGCTGTGCATACAAAGGATGCTGATATCCATTGGCAAACTCCGGGTACTGGTACAAACCCATGGCGTTCAGGTGTTCCTTGGCACCCAATATAACCTTTGACTCTTATTATGTTTCTTTTAATTGATAATACTATGACTACTTACTACTACTTGCACTTATTATTAATTCTCAAATCATGAATGCACCAATTTGATCTAAAGCTAAGAATCTTTAGGAAGCATCCACCGCTCTTCTATGGTATGTGTGTGTGGTTCTTGGTTCTCTGATGATTCCCGTTCTGGTCCAAGCAGTAAGAACATCACTCCTTGTCGCAGAAGTGTGGGCAATTTGGACCCCACAACTGCTTTCTTCTGCGGGTTCTGATTCAAATTCGCAATCATAGCCCGACCTGGGCCGGTGACAAAGCCCACAAGTGAACCAACAACATGATCTACTTCCAAGACTTGACTGGAAATGGACAACACATGAAACTGGCCTCGGGGCTTGGTCCATTGTTTCTGCACTTTTGGAAGTTGTCGGTAGTTCTTCAACCATTGTTGTTTGGCACCTGCAATTCAACAAGCGATCAGTCCAGTGAAAGCAGAAACCTAGGCAGCAGGCCTTTCAGCAACAAATGAAATGGTGATGATCTCGGCTTGGTAGCTTGCGCCGCTGATTTTTGTCGTTCTTCTTCAACTTCGCACTTGGCTTGGACTGGACTACGGATATTGTAGAAGGTCCCCCAAAGTGTCAAACAGTCAAATCATGTCAAAACATAAAAGAATCAATCTATACTCTATACTATAGTATATTATATATTTGAATCTCAATCATCTTCAAGCCTTTCTCATGCACATCTGAGTCCGAGTGTCTTTTGGGGCAACAAATAGGGATCGGCAATCCAAGCGGCAAGGCACAAACAATGAACCTATGTTGGAGAGACCTGATTCACCATTGGGCTTTGGCTGGAGGAAACATTTGCTTGTCAGTGTCCCAACACTGAACAAACGAGGTCGATTCAACGGCCATCCAAATTGACCTGGATTCAAGAGATAAGCATCAGTGGTCGCATCGTCAATGGCCCCGTACATGACCTTCTTGCCACTGGCTGGGTCAGTGACTTTGATCAATGTGTGCCATTGGTACTGTGGTAGGTATTTCAGGAGTATCCACTTCATGAATCCTGCTGTGCGTTCATGCACCACAACAGCCTGCCGCAAGAAAAGAAACGAAGGGACAAACTGCCGACTGTGGAGCATTTCAAAACAGAAGATGAAGGTCTGAAGTCTCAAGTCTGAAGTTGAAGGACTGACATTGGCCTCCTGTGCATGATGTCGTTCAGCCAGAAACATTGCCAGGCTCCGTGTACTTCTTCCCAAAAGGCCCGCCTTTGCTCCTGTGTGCAGGGTGCAGTGGCACTGTCACTGTCAACTGTCAACCAACGGATTTCTTGAAGCTACTGGCTACTAGTACTAGGTACCCCGACCCATATTGGAGACGTCTACACATACTGTACCTCCCGAAGCGACTTTGAGGATAGGTCGAGGTCGGATGGTCGCAGGATCATCCATTTGGGTCAAAGGCAGATCGGTATCACTATCAACGCCATCTTGGTTCTTCTCGAGATTCTCATTCTCCGATAGTTGCTTCTCAAGCAATGTTTTCCCAACTGGTGTTGGGCAACCATGCACCGACGCCTGCCCAAAAGAAAGGACCAATGCAAGAGTCATGTCTAGAGTCCAGAGTAAAGCTTCAATAGCTTAAGGGAAAACAACAAGATATTCATTGCTGCAACAATGCCTGGTGGTTGTGGAACGTACATGGCTGGGTAGTTTTGAATACTCCGGGCTTCTGTAAGATGTGCATGAGTCTCTCAAGGAATAACTCGCCATAATGGGATCTGGTTTCCTTCTCGTCCTCCATATCCTGGTCACCTCCAAAAGAAACTTGCCATAGAAACCAGGATGATGCAAATATAAACAAGCTGCGACGGTTTGTAACAATGAATCAGACCTACCTGTTGCAATGCTCAGTTCTTTCAAAGTCTTCTTTTCAATAGCATCAATCTCTTCCAAGACATGGTCAGCAAGCTTCGATTCGAACGAACCATGAACATGATGAGGCCGGAAGTCCTGCACACTGCAAAGGCCCTAAAACATCAAGGAACGCACATCGAAACCAAAACTCCTTGGTAAGGCTCTGAAGTGCACTCTGGCAGTTTGTATCCCAATCGCATGCACAGTCTGTCGTCACCTTCCCATGGCAATTGGCGTTCATGGACATACCTGATCTCGTCCAAACGACTCCACAGTCAAAAACACACACCCACAATAACATGCACCAACAAACAATGTTCTTGTATTAGAGATTACATACAAGTATGGAGCGGACAAGGACAAGGTACCTGTTTTTGTGGACTCCAATTTATCAATGTGCCGTCTGAAAGCATCATGAGCCATGTGCAAAGCAATTCCTGCCGATCCTGTCCCTGAAAAGCTTTCATTGTGACATATATCAACTTCTAGTAGGTCTTTGAAGCAATCACGGCTTTCATTGGACTGCAAGATCTTCTCAGCATAGGTCTGTGGCCAGCAAAAAACTGACTGCAGTTTCTGACAATCTGGGCTATCAGTATCCAAGTCCTGGTCCGAACTCTCTTCCGGGTCAGGCGCATATTCTTCCGGATCTGGTTGGAAGGCAGGATGAGAAGACGACATAGCTTTCAACCCAGTCTTGCAACTACAGAAATGACGATGTTAGAAACGAAAACAAAAAAACACTATTTTTTTTACTAAAAGCTAAATAAAAAAAAAGATAAGGAACATATCATCCTGTCCATTCACCTACCCGACTGCCGGGACCCTAATTCAGCTTGCCTTCCAGTACCTCAGGTGAATGCTCATTTTGGATTTGCATTCATATAGACATCCTTTTTTGAGCCGATTGTGCTTCGCGGTGGCTGGTTCATATGAATGATGTGCCTGAACCAGCCCTTATGTTTTTTCTCCAGGTTTTAGAACAAAAAAATAAGCTTTTTTTGTTTTTGTTTGGTTGTGTCCAGTGTTCCTAAAGTGAAACCAGCTATACTTATTTTCTTCAAGCGCTTAGGAAACAAAAATACATCTTTGGTTCCTATTGCAGTGGCATTCTCATTCTGACACTCGCAAGTCTTTTTATGTATTTAGTATTTATTTTTCTGATTAGCAGGGTAAACATAAACATGTCAGACTTGAGAAGTACAAGCACAGCTTTCTTGCAAAACATGAAACGCAGCAACGTTGGTTTTTTTGCTTTGCGAAAGCTTCCGAACTTCTGATTCTTAACTTCTGATTTCTAGGCTATGAAGCTTAGCTTCAAGCTCCGCTCTGGATTCCAATTGATCTGCTGGTGGTGAGACCTAAGTGTCCGTTGATAGCAGTCTGGAGTCTGGAGTCTGGTTTCCGTGAATGGTAGTCAGTTTATGCTTATGGCTTGTGGCTTGTGGGTTCTGAATTCTTGAATTCAATCTACAAACTGAGGACTCCCTGAGGACATCGCTAAAGCGACATGTCTTTTTCTGACATCTTCTGGTGACTCTCCTCATGCATCATAAGTATGTCAAATAAGCTCAGCTTGCAGCTCAAGTGCAAAAAAGACAAATACCTTGAGCCTTGAACTTGAACTACCAATTATATATATATAATATGTGAATCCCGTCCTTGTTCCGCTTTGATTGAATGACCTGCGTCAATAGTTTCTGAACAGTGAGGAACAGTGAGGAAATGAAAGTGGAGAAAGAGGAGAGAGGAGATAAGCAATCTGATGAACAACTAGCTGCAAATCGCCTTGCAACAACCACCACATCAACCGGCGAATGCTAAGATCTTCTGAATCTCGTGTAGTTTCAGAACGAGTGCATATTCTGTTGCGATCGCGGCCATAGCTGGTAGTCACCCTTGATTTGTGCAAAGGACAAGTGCAAATGTAGGAGGGTGCCTTAGTCTTTTCAGAACCATGTTCATGTGCTCTTGCTCTATCCAAGGTCTGTGTCTCTCTTTGTAAACAACATGTTTCATTGATCCAAACCTTTTGTTTGGGTTTGGTTTGTTTTTAGTTGGTCAAACTCAAACGTTAAAATTGATGTAAATCAATGCAAATTGCTCCCGCTTGATCAGCTCGCAAGATGATTGGAACGGATCCAGCCCATACAGTCGTTTCAGACCAAACAGTCGTACGTGTATGCTTCGATGCTGAAGTTGAACTTGTTCTTGTCAATCGAGCTGGCAACTGGTAGGATCGCTCTCTGATCGATTTTGTGTCATTTGCTTCTGCTTTCTCCTGAATAATCCCACTGGTTATAGTTTCAGTGAGTGTGTGTGAAGGTGTGAGGATATCATAAAGTGTTGAACGCAAAATACATTAGCATGGGACCAAAACCATCATACGGTTGAAGCTTGATGTTCAAATTTTGGCCTAAGCCCTGTCCTTTGGTTTGGATGATGATGAAGGCAAGGGAACATCCTCATCCTCATCATCTACCCTTTGTTTTGGTTCAGGTTCCTTTTCATTCTGAAGAGGAGCAACAGCGGGACGAAGTTCCTTACGACTGGATGATGAAGGCAGCGGAGCATCCTGATCCTCATCTACTACCTCTTGTTTTTGCTCAGGTTCAGCTTCTTTCTGAACAGGAGCAACAGGGGGGGGCAGCGAAGGCGAAGGTTTTAGATCTTTGTTCAAAGGCATCAAAGATTGGTTGGCATCTGCTGGCTCTTGTCCCAGTTCAGGTTCTTGTGCTGGTTGAAGTGGGTTAGATACATCCAAGCCGTTCTTAAGCACTGTGCTGAAATCTGAATCTGAATGGGCTGGGACTGGGGACTGGGGTGCCGCAATCATTTTTTCATGTCCACTGGCATTGGCATTGGGTTCTGTATTTGTTTCCTCATACCCCATCTCCCACAACTGTTCTAATTCAGACTCTTGTGATTCCTGGTTGCTCGGCTGCTCGTCACTTTTTGCTGACCCATTGGATCTCTCTGAGACCACTGACACCCTCCTGATCACAGCACGTCTGGCAGTCCTTCCTCTGCCTCTTCCTCTAGTCCTGGTTCTGGCCCTGGGTGCTTCTTGCTTTGCAAGACATACAATTCTACGGTCGCCGCCATCGTCATCTGATTCAATCACGGTGGCAGGAGGCTGCTGACGTTTCTTACCTTTTCTGGTTCTCGTCATCATCTCTTTGTAAAAGGGTGCCGGCTGGTTTGGCAAAACACTTGCAAGCCGTTGCTGGTTGTTTTGCAGTCCATCAATGAGCAAGCCATAGTAACTGTTGAGTTGGAAATGGTGGAACTGGGTCAATCCACCCTGAAACAAACGGTCCAGCAAAAGGAGGCATTGCAAATACTCTTTTGACAGAGAGTGTTGGGCATCAAAAAAGTATTCTCTGGGGTTGGACTTGGATGCAAGTGTCGCAAGTGTCACTGGCTCTAGTTTGCGCTTGGATGAAAGAATGTCCTTCCAATCTCTTCGGGGCAACTCCAGTTGAAGTTCCCATCTGGTCAATCGATTCAGGGTGGAAATCACATCTGAGATATTGGCTGGACTGTTGATTTGTATTTTCAAACCCAAGCGATTGAACTTCAGCAAATCTCCGCCAAATGTGGCTTCTTGTACAAGAGCTAGACAAGACAGCCCTTTAGGAAGCACCACAAAGGAATCGGACAGATCAGGCACTGGCTTGATCAAATGGAAGTGGAGGAGATGCTGCAAACCTTGTGCCTCCGGGTGGCAATAGTAGGACTTCCGGCTGCCCACTGCTGCTGCGCTTTGAACCATCAAAAGAAGCAATCTTTTTGCATCATCTGGCCTTAGGAATTGGGACTCGATAGTCAATACCACATACTTAGCACTTAGCACTTGAAATAGAAGTTTTAGTCAAAGAACAATGATTTATTGATTTATTTCCACCCCCTGTCAACACTTGTTTGGCAAGTTTTGCTCACTGTCTGTATATATATATACAGTACTTGTTTGTAAGTTTCTGACACATGCTGAATATCCAGCGGGTAGTATTTGGCGCCACAAATCTTCCAAGTCTGCAAATCTGATACAATGGAGGCAAAGGAAAGATCTTTGGCATCCCATGCTAAAGGCATGCCTGTGGGAGACAGAAACACCTTCTTGGCTTCAATGGAATCTGCCTCATCCGTTGAGTCCGAAAATGCAGTGTAGAGCTGGACAACAAAATCAGCCTTTTGATTCCGAATGGGACCTTGAAATGTGTACTTTGCCATGGTTCCCTCGAGGATGCGAAAAAACGTGTGGTTCTTCCAGAAGGATTTTCCTGGCAAACAGCGCGCTAAAGTCCCACCACCAGGCCCATGAAATGAATCTGATGGTGTGTTTCCAATCACTACGGCAGTTCCCACAGGATGATGCTGTACATGAAGGTCTGGATCCGATTCCTCATGCAGCATACCAGTGGCATGATCTTCAATCGCTTGAAGGCCTGAATCCACTGGTCCTGGAAATAAAATGTCTGACTGATTCTTCATCAGGCTTGTCAGCATTTTGTCAGACTTGTGAACTGAACCTCAACTTTCCCTTTGTCTACACTCTACACCTCAACTTTGCAAGTCCTGTGATTGCAGAATGTTCTGCGAGTAGTCGAAAGCAAGAGGAGTATGTCGAAGGTTCAGAAGAGTGTGTTGTGTTCGGCAAAGAAATCACAATGTTGTTGTCAGTCTGAGAGCATGCCTGAACATGTTCACAAGTTTGTTTCGCAAGCAGTCTTTCAGTCACTGTTTCAGTCTTTCTCAATTCCAAGCACACCAGCTGACGACTTGATTTTGTGTGTTTGCTTTTAGTATTTTTTAGTAAGTAAGGCTTGCCTGAAGATGCTCCCAAAGGATTGCCTTTCTGATATCTTTCTTGAAGTCAGAGTCAGGATCCACATCAGGATCTTCCATTTTGTCCTTGTCTTCAATTGCGTTGGACAACTCGGTGACCATTTCCCGAGGTGCATGTTTCAACCTGAGCTTTCACATATGTCCCGTCCCGTTTCTTTTATATATATATATAGGTTCAACAGTTCAACAGTTCAGTTCAACCAGATTAAATTTAGATATCAACATTTATTCATCATGACATGGCGACTGCATGACGGCTTGAAGACGGCTTGAAGACGGCATGGTCAAAAAGAGGAGACACCTTCCCAAACCCTGAATTCTGGACCAAGGGACCTCAGATCATCACGGTAGAGCAGGCGAGCCAAATTAGCTTGCGTGAGCGATGATATGTACTCTGAATCTTGAAGTCCAGTCAACTGCCTTGGATGATGTCAGACAGGCAGTGTCAGAGTCAGGACTAACCAGTGCGAATCGAACATAACAAAAAGCTGTTTGTTTTCACCTTCTATTGGCAAAGCCACAGAACGGCGTTCTTCAGTCCAACATACGATTCCAAGCCGTCAGCTAGATTCCCAATCTCCTCCACCGCCTCACAAAAATGCATTTGGAGTGAAACATATTCATGAACTGAACAAACACTGCAATATGAATCTTCAAATCAGAAAAACAAGTTGAGAGACTGTCTCCACTCCACCTTTCCAGTATTTCCCAAGGTTGGATTTCATGGGCGGCAACTTCTGTTCACCCATGTTTGATGGAGACAAGTAGCAGCCGGGCTGAAGGCAAGTTCCGCAAGCAATGGTCTCAACATGTGATATCTCAGCTCCAAAGACAAATATGGTACTTTGGCAGCGGGAGCGCGCTTCAGCAGTTTGCTGATAATTGAGTGCACCCCCTCGACAGAGCGCTCCACTGTGCGTACAGCCCTAAAGGCACTGAGCCATCTTGCAAGTGGAGCTCTCGATTCAGCAGGTAGTTCTAGAATCCTGTGCCCCTCCGCAAGCAATTCAATGGCCTTTCTCAAAGGGGGGTCTGATGGTCCTCCATCAAACTCCGGACACAAGAATCTCTGACTTTGCCTGTGCTTGGATCCAGGCCCCCCCTGCTGGAACAACTTCAGGCATATCTGGGCAGTCTCTGTGACAATCAGGGGAGATGGATGTGCCAACGCACCTGAATTTCTCCAGCCGATGCCGATGCCGATTGCCAATGCGATCAAACTATTGTTTCAGGACGAGGCGCACAACTTCCATGGCAAGGCTTGCCAGAAAGATAGCTTCATCGATAGCTGGCCTCATTTGGTAACTCCCTTCAATCTTCAAAGTCGTCTGAGTCTACTTCTAGTTACTAGTCCACAAACAACTTGGCAAGAAAAGCTTGTCTCATGATTGAGTGCACTGTGCATGACCCTCATACTGCATGTCAAGATGCATTGCTGCATGTGTGACTGTGTGTGGCACTGTGAGAACAGCAAAACTTGCCAGACCAATGCAAAGTCACCCCAAAGCCGACTTCGTGTCTTTTCCCAGTCAGAGATCAAAGCATGGCGTTCCTCTTCTGGTGCCGCCGAGACATGGGCAAGGACTTTTAGCCTGTTGGCCATCATTTTATCTCTCAAAGACTCCAAGGCCTTTCCTGCAGCTAGTTCGTAAGCTCGACATCCCTGAAATGGACAGCTTCCACTTCCATCTACTGCTGGAAGGAATCCATGTGGTTGATGCAACTTGCGACGCTTTCTCTTCCCAGCATTGGATCTTGCATGATACTGCTGATTCTCTTCGGTAAATACTGAATGGCAGGGACAGGATTCACTCCATGATCCAACATGTTCAGCTTCCTCTGCCAGGTCAGCCACAATGGCAATATGTCGCCAAGTGGACTCCTTCTTGATGGTTGTATCAATCTCGTCCACGCTGATGCCAGAGAAGGGATCCTTGCCCGGCCAAATGGTGACTAATTTGGATGTCCCCCCCCAAGTGCTCTGATTAGGATTGTCCCTGTTCGCTCTCTCTCTCTCTCTGGCATCTCAGGATATCTCATATCTCAGATATCTCAGGACTTGTCTCAGGCTGCTTTCCCCACCCTAATCTATTTCACTAATGTGAAGCACTATGGATTCCCAGGTGCTTCCCCCGGACTTCCCCCCTCTCTAAATAAATCTGCAACATTTTTATTATATAAATCATGATTTTCAATGGTTGGCTAAAACCAGACTTCACAACTCTATTGGGTTGTTTGACTTATTGAGCAAATGCCAAGCTTCCATCGTTTGCTCCGACAAGAAAAGCGGTCTGTGTTGTTGCTGCTGCTGTGCACGTGACTGGGAACCAGCCATAAAAGCCGCTTTTGACCAATACTTTTTGATGTAATACTCCAGAGGCAAAACCTCAAAGTGCACCCAACTACTGAAGTCACTCATCCAATTCAAGTGGTTTCATTTGCAGAAGCCTCCTTCAATACCTTCATTTCATGTTCTAATTCTAAGACAAGAAACTGATCGGCAGAACTTTGTGACTACCTGCCATCGTAGCCCGGCTAGCTTTACCGAAAAGTTCAGGAATTGCAAATGGTCACCAGCCGCAATGCCTTCTTTACCAATGCAGGTTGCAATGAAGCGCTCTCGAGTCTGCTTCCTGACCAAAAGCCTCTCCAAGCACCGGAGTTCAGATAGCAAATCGTTCCACCTGTTGCTGCACCACTTGGCAACAATATCACATAGTTGGGTTTCCCGTACTTGACTATACTATGCCCAGACCCAGTCCAATTAAGCTCAGTTCAATTACAATTTGGAAACGGTGTGTGTGAGTCAGTCAAGCAAATTCATCATCATCATCATCATCATCATCTCATCATCTCATCATATTCTTGAGATATATGAATCATAGTATGCATAGATACATGCCGCCGTTGATTCCCCAAAACTTGCTAAAACTTGCTAATCTGTTTGAGCGAGCCGCAGGCTCATTCTTGGCATGATGTCCTTCAAGGCGTTATCGCACACATGCTTCACGCCATGAATCAAGTAGGCATTTCTAAACTGAGCATGGCAAGCTGACGCTTCACTTGACTCTGACTGAGCCTGAGCAGCCTCAGCCTGAGCCTCAGAAAAAGGTGCAGCACTGATTGTATCTGAAGGTGGTGCAGGTGCAGGAGCTGATGCCATCAGCGCAACTGGGCAAGTGGAACTGGAACTACCGGTTGTGGCACTGGCACTGGCAAGCATAGGATGAGGATGCCTCCCAGAGTGACTCTTGTCAGTCCAGTTCAAGTACCAGCCCAGCAACCACCCAACAAGCAACAACCAAGTAACTAATTAACCCAGCAACCACCCAACAAGCCCAAAAACGAAAAGTTCATGAGTCGAAACAAAGCACGGCTGAAGCTGAATGGAGACTGAAAGGTTGCCATCAAGTTCACCATCTTCTAGTTCCAAGCCAGTCGCTGGCAACCCAGGCAGTGCTGCTACAGAAGGCGCGCAACCTCCCTGCAATGGCTCAGTATCCAAAATTGCAGCCGTCTCGCGCCAAATCTCTTCGATGGACATCTCCTTTGCAGCTGCGACCTTGCTCTCTGTTCCTCACTTGCGACCCTGGACTCCAGGACAGCCGCAATGATAAACTATGGCTGACTTCACTAATGACTGACTACTGATGACAAATGACTATACAATCATAATCTGACATCTGACAGACATCTTTACATGTGCATAATATAATGTGAACATGAAATATGAAGTGGCTGGCTGGCTGGCTTGTTGTTTCCAGAAAGTGTTGCGGTAACATGGAATGGTAGAATGGTAGCAGTAGCCAGTAGCCACCCACTAAAATCACTAGAAAGGCAAACCAGCTGATGATGTAGCCGAGATTCCCTGATCTGTGACACAAGAAATGACTTGGTCACAGTATTGTCTCAAGCAGGTCTGTCGGTCGCCAAAGCCAGCCTCCAGTAGAATCGCCCAAATCAAGGATTCCAACTTGCATGGAAAGGAAGTAGCTCCTGAAAGGAGCCAGGCCAGCGGCGGCCAGTCAGACATCATTTCTATTGTCAAACATTCCATGACCCTAACGCCTAAAGCCTAACTGCTGACCTAATTCCATGACATAAGTAGCTAAGCCTTACATACATCACAAAGTAACTGGCATGCATTCTTCGACCATTTAATCCAATCTTCTGAAAACAGGTGATTCCTTGTCCCAAGACCATCAGCGGCAAAACCCGTCTCGTGACCGACAAAGGAGGTGGACGTGCAGATGGTTCCGACAGTTCTGAGTCATCTGCGGGTGCATCATCAATCATGTCATCTGAAGATGTCAACCACAACGACTCCAAGAATGTAGCAGTTGCGCTGGACACCCTTGGTGGTGGCAGGAATCATCAACATGGTGGACATGGACCATCAACATCATCCTGCGCTAACTGTAAGTACTACATTGTACTACATGGAACCTGGTACACTGCTGGTGATACGTGTTTTGCTTGTTTACGTGTCTTGCCTGCTTCAACTTCATCTGCTTCTTGTGAAATCTATGTTCAACCAAAATTGATTAGCTTAGCTCAGCTTAGTTAGGTAGTTAGTTAGTTAGTTTGCTAGTTAGTTAGTCAGTCAGTCAGTCAGTTAGTTAGTTCGCTAGCTAGTTAGTTAGCGCGTCAGTCAGTCAGTCAGTCAGTTAGTTAGTTAGTTAGTTAGTTCGCTAGCTAGTTAGTTAGCCAGTTAATTAGCTAGTTGGTTAATTAGTTAGTTAGCTATTTCGACATAATGGACTGGACTAGCCCAGGATCTTAGAAGTGTACTCTTCGATCATCATCAGTTCGTTTTTCTGGTCGGTGCTATCGAAGCCTGACATGGTCGGATGGTGGCAGTGAGTGTGTCTTCCCTGGTGTGGTCCATGAAGTACCACAATGCAAATGGTGGACAATGGTTTGAACTGGACAGGGACAAAGACAAGGAACATAAGTTTATCCATTCTGATGCAAATGATCTTGTCATCCAGTAATGCCGTCTGCAAAGCATCAGAAATATATCCAATTTGTATTTTGCTCGACTGAAGGTGGAGCCGGATGGTCCCGTTGGTCCAAACTCATCCTCACCAGCAGCAGCTTCCTGATTCAAGCTGTGAGATCAAGATTGGTTATAATCAGTCAATCAGTCTCCTTAGTTTTTGTAGTTAGTATTAGTTAGCAGCAAACATCACACAGTTCCGCAACTCAACTAAGGTTCATTTCCCAACAGTTTGACAAAGTCGGCCAGATCCGTTTGCTGAAAGCTCTCTGTTGCAATCTTCAAGGATGATTGCAAGGCATAGTGAAAAGAATCCGTTTGGCGTAGTTCGAGGACCCTCAGTTGAATCAGTGTTGCTGTACTGGACCGCTGTAGGTATTTTTGAATTTGAACTGAACTTATGTCCAATCTCATAAAGTCCATTATATATATATTATTCATTATTCATTGCTAGTTAATATATATATATATATTAATATATACTTACTTATTACAGTAAGTTCCTTTTCTGTTGTCCGGGGTCCGGAGTCCAGAGTCTATAGTCCATGTCCACCACCACCGTTTTCGTTTTTGTAACCTATACTTCATGAGATGACATTCACTGTCTCTCACTCGCACTCTCACCCTGCCCTGTCACTGTCACCACAATTTTAGTGATGCCCATTCCCATTGCCCAGAAACAGACCCATGTATTTCACCAGTTGCCAAATGCTGTAGGCTCGTTGCCCTCCCTTCTTTCCCATGACGGTTGGAAGCAACTCCCTTTCCAGGTTCTGTCGCAGCTGGTCCTTCATGGTGTCTGCGACCTGTGCGCATGCATCAATGTACATCAATCTGTCCAATGTCCATTGTCCATGCAGTGGAATTCTCAGCAATATCTTGCCCATGCAATCTGATTTCTTGTTATTGTTTCCCAACCGCAACCAACCGGCTCACCAGCGCAGCCTTCATCAAAGGACAAAGTGCACCCATTGCTGCTCTGAATTTGTTCACCTAGCGAGAAATCAGAAAGTGCTGGCACCCTGACTCACCGACCTTCAATTTTCTTGTCCCACCACTACCACTCTGATTCACATCACATCACCTATTAAAGTGTCATGCCATTGTGACAGCAATCCACCCACCCATCCTCACCTCCTCTTGTGTACCATGAGACAATATCGGCTGTGCTGCGTCTAGTAGTTGATCATAGATGTAGGCAGCACTTGCAGCTACGTTCTCCATGCCAGCGCAGTGCTGCCGTTGCAGCTAGTAGATGAATCAGAACAAAACGCTGCTTTGCTGCCGTTGCTTCTAAAACACATTCCTGTTTTCATTCATGGTGGTTCTTTCTTTGTAGCCAAATTATCCCAACCACTGAACGACTCAACGCTGTGTGAACTATTTACTTGCTTTCTGACTTCTCTCTGTGCTTTAACTCCTTGCCATTGCCTTCCAATGTGTTTGAGCAAACCAATGTTATGTTGGGTCTGGCCCAGTGTCCAATGCGAAAGGTTCCATTCACTCAGTGCACCCTTATCAATGCCACTGAAGCCACAAACTCCAATCTTTACATACCTGATTAAATTGGTTAGCTGTGTATCAAACCCACCTTTACCATATCTTATTTATTTTTTTGCACTTTTCCCGGTGTAGGTTGTGCAAATTCACACTCCAAAAACCCAAAACCGAGTTTCGGAAATTCACGTGAAGAAATCATGACAGGATTCCTCCGTGCTTTTTTTTGGTACAAACAGACTAAAACGCACCGAACAAAGAGTCGAAACCACAAACCCAAAGGATCAGTCCAAGACCGGACGTTCCAGGGCTTGGTGTGATCGAACATGTCTTGTTTCGGAGCATGTCTTGTTGGCCCTTCTACCACGCACCGAGTCGAAAATGAAGATTCTTCCGGAACAGAATGCCAAGCGGCCGTTGTTGGAACGAGGACGTTCACCACGCGGACAGTAGGGAAGCCTTCCAACAAAGGCATCCGAGAGATGTGGAAGTTAAATTATCAAAACTAGTCTAGGGGGATCAACAAAACGTGCATATCCAGGATTGTATATGATTACGTACTGATTGCTTTCCTCTAGGAAACATTGAAGAAACCTCTGACAGGCAAGACTTTTCTTTGTCGCATGGTCCCTCCATGTCCGGCTTTCGCCCCTTACGGCCCCACCTTTGCACGTCATTGGGGCCACCAGGCGTTCCATCCAACCTCTGGTGCCGTCGGTCGGAGTTCCACTCCCCCAAAAAACATGCTTTTGGGGCTGGTTTGGACCCACCCTATTTGGGCGCGCCAAGATGCTTCAAAAGCTTTGGACCTTCTTCTGGATCGATTTCCACCTGCACCTCAGTGCTATGCGCATTTTGCGGATCCAGCACATCCAACTCTTGGATCCTCGAAGGAACCGCGGGCCTGCTGGCCACCAACTTCGACGATCGCCAGCTTTTCCTCATCCTTGGAACTGCCATCTCTCTTTCGAGTCTGTCTATGATGTGTGTTGAGACATACCAAAGACCAAGCGTCTTTGCTTGTGTTTCAACATATAATCTGATATAATATCATTTGTCATCGATAATTATCCTTCCCCTTTCTACTGTTTCTGAAAGTCTGACACGCAAACCCTCTTCATGACAAGCACGGCACTTTGACGCCAAAGGGCATTACCAGCAAGGACACTACTAGTAACAGGTCCATTTCTATTAGTAACAAGAAGCTAGTAGTAATAAGGGCCTCGCTACTAGGAGCAAGGACGCTACTAGTAGCTCCCGGCAGTACTACTAGCAACAAGCAGCTATTAGTAACAAGGGCATCGCTACTAGGAGCAAGGACGCTACTAGTAGCTCCTGGCAGTACTACTAGTAACAAGGGCATTGCTACTAGGAGCAAGGACGCTACTAGTAACAGGTGTATTTCTATTAGTAACAAGATAACAAGGGCATCCCTACTAGGAGCAAGGACGATACTAGCAGATCCTGGCATTACTACTAGTAACAAGATGCTACTAGTAAAAAGGGCATCGTTACTAGGAGCAAGGACGCTACTAGCAGATCCTGGCATTACTACTAGTAACAAGATGCTAGTAGTAAAAAGGGCATCGTTACTAGGAGCAAGGACGCTACTAGTAGCTCCTGGAAGTACTAGTAACAAGAGGCTACTAGTAACACGGGCATCGCTACTAGGAGCAAGGACGCTACTAGTAGCTCCGGGCAGTACTACTAGCAACAAGCAGCTACTAGTAACAAGGGCATCGCTACTAGGAGCCAGGACGCAAGGACGCTACTAGTAGCTCCTGGCATTACTACTAAGAAGAAGCTACTGGCAACACGGGCATCGCTACTAGGAACAAGGACGCTACTAGTAGCTCCTGGCATTACTACTAGTAGCAAGCAGCTACTAAGCCGCACTTCATGACCAGCACGGTCTGAGGCCGAAGGGCATACATGGTGCATCGCGACATGGTCGCAATCGCCGTGGTGGGAGCCATGGCGTCCGAGCGCGTCCGAGCTTCGTCAGGCGCTTGACCCGTCTTTGGAGAATTCCCGGCTGCACTTTGCACTGCAAGAGGGCCCTGTTCGAAGGTGTAGCATGATGTGATGTAGCCAGTTCGTAGGCAGTGCACTCTCAGCTTTTGATCGGTAACGCAGCGATGTTCAGGGACGACTGCAATGATTCTCGCGCTGAACTGTTGAACATCATCCAAAGCCAAGTATGATGCAAGACAATACCGTGTGTCATTTGAAGAAGTTGCTGCACCCCAAAGTGTGGAGTTTTGGATACTATCATCCGAGCCAACTTGACTCAAGGCAGGCTTGGTACGCTACGTACAACGGTACGTACACCAAAGCTTTGTCAAGAAAACGTCCCTAGTCCATCCATGTCCTCTGTTTCCTGCAAAGTTCTTCCCCACTGCTGTGCATGGGCAACCTCCAGCATGCCGTCGTACGCCTGGCACGGAAGCCTGGAACTGACTCACTCCTCCATCTGGCAATCCCGGATGTGGGTCAAGTGGCCGTGTACTGTGGAGTCTATAGTGGTCCCCAAATAGATAGAACTAATTGCTATCTAGTCACTAGTCACTAGTCTACTGGGATTTGCTTTGGTATCTATTCGAGGGTCACCAGCTCAGAACCCCCCTCAGTGGCTCAATTCTCAAGACCATAGATGTCACAAGCCCATATGCAGACTACCAGGAAGTGAGCCAAAATTATTCTTCACGTGGGTACTATATGTTGTATACAGTAAGTCTATTGAAATCCGCCAGAAAGACAAGACGCCATGTTTTACGCCATCCTTTCGCCTCGGTGCCCCAGAAGGCCAACGGGGACTGCCAGCTTGCCACACCAGACATCACCTCGGCACATCGCTCAAGTTGAGTGACGCGCAAAACGAAAAAGCGAACGGATGGAAATCACCAAAGGATGGCCATGGATGGCCATGGATTTTCTTCAAATGATTGACTAATTGGAGGCAATCCCGAAACATATACACATACTTAAATTTATATATATAATATATAATATAGATTATAGATATGACTAAGAAAATGTTCAAGCATATGAAAACAATTGGTCTAGTCTATTTTGGTTTCTTTCTGTTCGACTTCACCTCTCCCACCTTCTATGACGAACTATGGCAAGTCTTGAAAAATGTTGGCCTTGTGTGCAGGCCAAAGTCACTTGGTCACTTGCATCATCCAACAGTAAATGGGCTGTCTTCCAGTGATCCTGCCTGACGAAAAACGGCGATGAAGATCCAATCCACAGGGCTGTCGTTGTACCTGTCCACTGGAAGCTCAAGTACACAAAGGATGAATGTGTCATGAGTCCTGTTTTTTGCATTGGAACACAACATATCTTCAAAAATGCTCAGAAAGTCCTCAAATCGCCCACAAGTCACCAGGTTCATATCACATTTGAGACACTCAAGCTGTTTTTGACCCATCAAATGCACTCTGATCAGACTGCAAGTCGCAGGCGCGCGGTGTCAAAGGCCCTCCCAACGGATCCGTGGTCGGCGGAGACTCTCGCTGAGCCTCCAGAAAAGCCTGGACTCATTTGGACATAGGTGCATTTTTTCGGTAAACCGAGTTGAAAAAAATATATGATCCAATATGCTTTCTGTATACCTTCAACTTCAACCTTTCTGTGTTCTCAGTACTAAAGTATGTTCGATCCTCCGTCACGCGGTTCGACCCTCGGGGCACTTTTTCATCCGTGCGAACTGAGGGCTTCTTGGTTTGACGAGAATGCGCCCGCTTTTCCGGAAGGACGACTGGTTGGAAAAGATCCAAGCCGGAGCTTGTTTGCATCATCATCTTCGTGCCTCTAGGCTTTTGTAGCGGTTGTCACCTCGCAGAGGAAGATTGAGGCCAAACTCTTGGATCAGCCAAAGTTGGGGCCCTGCAACAAGTTCCAGCAGTTTTCTTGTGCTTCAGCAATTAGTTTGATCTGAGACCCTGGGGTCCGCACTGCCAGTTGCCTTCCTTCCAACCTTCAACAAACTGTGGATGGTGACTTGCAAAACAAGGCGTCAACATGACACCACTGGATGGATGGCGATTTGATCCCAACAATTTATACCGGGCTCGGGGCCATCCAAGTCCTGTCCAATGGACGGCCACCTGCTGACTACCCTATAGACATCCCTAGACTACCGAGGGATCTCCATATTGGACACCCATCAGGTGGCCCGCCTGCGATCCAGGTCGATGCGGAGGGCGACGACGTCGCGCCCGTGGGCTCCGCAGTAGTGTGGCGGCAGTCCATGTTGCGGCCACCTTGAAAACCCAATTAAGAGTCAGCCCTGGGTTGGGAAATCATGTGAAACCTGCTGCAGATCTGAAGAAAATGCAGCAAGACTGACATAGACCAAAGAAACTCAAGCTAAAATCCACTTTGGGCGCTTCCTCAAGTGGCTAAGATCTGCGAAGTATCCATGTCCAGGCCGGGCGATTTCACGGGTTGACCGCCCAAGTACCAGACCGAGGCTGACCACGTCGATCTGCTTCGGGTGCGTTCGGTCTGCCCTGGAGATCATTCGGAACTGACGAGGGCTTTAGATCCATGCTAGGCTATTAGATTATACAATTCTGTAGGTAATTCTGAAGAGAATGCTGTGTTTTCATGTACCCCATTGAAATTGCGAGAGTTCCGGTCCCAAAGCTTGAGGAGAGCGGGACCAGCTGACCACGTTGTCGCGCCTCGCACCGTGCCTCGCACGGGCGAAGAGGTCCTTTGAGGCGGATGAAAATGCGGAGCCGTGGCTGGAGCCAGTGCAACCAACTCCATGGAGTCTGCTTTGGTGCCAGTTGGAACCAGTGGGACTAATCAAGGTGGCTTGATGCGACTTGATGTGGCTTGTCTGGCTTGATGTGGCTTCCAGCTGAAAACCCTTCTCCGATTTTGGGTCTTTCCCAAACGACGTCTTTCCATGCGGAAGCTTTCTCTAGCTTCTCCCTAGCAGTTTGCAAAAGTCATCGATCATATATAATATTTGCAGCTGGGTGATGTGGGCGGAATCAGGTCTGACTCACTTATCTTCAGCTATAGACTTCCCCACGAGGAAGCTTTGAGCCGAGCTGCTCACAAATCAACAAATGCCATGTTGCACGACCCCCTGCCTCTCTTGGGCGCCGGTGAAACATCACCTTAACCCTCAAAACTGAGCATCTCAATGTCCTTAAATGTTCAGATGTTCAGGCAATCAAATGTTTGCCAGGTCCTTTTTGGATCTCCTGCGGGACCGGCGAAAATTGCTGTCTATCAGCAGTTCAAGTTGTTGGCCGTCACTCGCGAAAAGGTGCACTGCGTCGTGTCTATCTGCCGAGGCACCGCTTGAGAAGTGTGACCATTCTCTTGAAGGCTCTACACTACAAGGTTGTGGCTGGTACAGAAAGGAAAATTGAATTTAAAAAACAATATGAATGAATTATATTGAATTATGAATCCTACTATATATACTATACACAGTAAGGCCTCTAGTCACATCTAGGAAACTAGTGGAACCTTAGCAAGGGATGAAAACCATTGGTGGCGAAACTGTCTCTCCTCCCGGTTGATTCTGCGATAAATTGTATCACAATGCAAAACTCCCACGGTGGGAATCCGCTGCCTTACACAGGGCCTTCCACAATTCACGCAAATGCAAGTTCCATGTACCTGGCAACTTGTTTCTTCTTCTTCTTCAGACAAACAGTGTCTGCCAGCACAATAGGCATGTCTCAATCAAAGCTGTTCAGCAAACAAACTCACAAAACAGGCCAAGCAGGCCAAGTCGCTCATGAAACAGGAGCTGCTGTCCAAAGCATTTCAAGACTGGCCATCTGAAAAACTCGCTATCTCAAACAGTGGAAAAAGAAGTAACTTTACTTCGAGTGGTCCCCATCATGACACTTCAATCATGCGTGTTCTTGCCATGGTGAGGAGCATGTTGCCATGGTCGTGCGTTTTGTGGCTTTCGATTTTGGGGTCCTCGGTGTTAGGGAGTTCACGTCGGGGTGTCGCCAGGGTTCCAACAGTGCTACCCTGTGACCACTGCCACGCAAAATGCCACACGCACAGGCAATTATATTGTTGTGGTTGTGCGCTGTGGGCTTGTGGCTGTGGTTGTGGTTGTGCGTTTGTAGTTGTGATTGTGTGTTTGTGATTGTGTGTTGTGGTTGTGTTTTGTGGTTGTGTGTTGTGGTTGAGTCCTGCGGCTATGTGTTTGTGATTGCTTGTGGTTGTGATTGTGTGTCTGTGGTTGTGTGTTTGTGGGTGTGTGCTTGTCTGTGTTTGTGACTGTTGTTGTGGCCTTGGTTGGTGGTTGCGTGCTTGTGGTTGGTGGCTGTGTGGTTGATCTGGCGATTGCTGTTGAGGTCCGGCACTGCCCACTGCGATGTGGCGCCTGCGGTTGAGGTCCGGTAGTGCCCACTGCGATCTGGTGCTTGCGGTTGAGGTCCGGTGATCTGGGGCTTGCTGTTGAGGTTCTGGGCGGAGGAGAAGAACGAGGAGGAGAACTAGGCTATCTGTAAAGATCTAACAACCCTCACCTGACAGGTGGGGAAAGAAACACTATAGTCTATAGCCCACTCCTGATCTCGGGAAGAAGACCGAAGAAAAACCGGAGACTGCCCGAGACCCGCCCGCCTG
The DNA here is from genome assembly GCA_963970005.1 of Durusdinium trenchii. NCBI lineage: Eukaryota > Dinophyceae > Suessiales > Symbiodiniaceae > Durusdinium > Durusdinium trenchii. The sequence goes on along the minus strand of CAXAMN010021485.1, from coordinate 568,132 downwards.
GAACGCCTAGTCCTCGTGCTCCTCGAAGGGGTCTCGGAGGTCGGAAGCACCTGGTCTCGGAGGTTGGATTTTCGGTTCAAAAGAGAAAGGGATGAAGAAGTAACAAGGGAACTCCGTTTTCCGGCCCTCTCCTGAAAGATCACAAAGAAGACATGGTCATAGAATCTTAGAATACAAACACATCAGTATATATATATATATATAACTCTTCCCAAGGATATCCTGTGCCTCAATAATCCTGAACTTGTCTGGGTAGTAGGCTTTCTTTGTAGCTTTCTGCCCACAAGATGTCCAGCAATTAGTTAATGAGAGATATGGCATGCTCTGAGGCACCGCCATCACCTGTTATCTTGATCCCACAGCACTACACGTGCGACCAGCCAACTTGCAAGTCAAAAACAGAAGTAGCTCTTTCTTCCTGTTCTTCAACGTCCATGGCATCATGATGGGCCTGATCTAAACAAAGGGCCAGGGGCATCATAGATCCAACATTAAGCACCTTCTCTGTTGCATTTCCAGTCTCAAGGAGTCCACGTCCCGCCTGGGCCGAAGGCTGTCCACGTCGAGTAGCCCACGATGCCCACCTCAAGGATCGTCCCACCGACCAGAGACGCAGGGAGGCGAACCCCAACAAAGGGAAGACCGGGACCCTCTGTCACTGTCTCTTGGACTGTCACATGAGCACTACTAGTAGCGAAGCAGCGGAACATGCAAGAAGGACAAAGAAGATCACACGCCATGTTTTCACCGATGCGGCCATGAACGTAAAAAAAAGGTCTCGAGACGAAACTGCAGTGGGTCAAGTAGAGGTACCGTTCAAGTCGGGTGTGCTCGTGGTTGCAAAGCTGTGTGCTTGTACACGGCGTAGTGTGGGTGTGTGTGTGTGTCGCTTCAGCGATCCCTTTCTTGGAGATCTGATCGAAATCGGTGTTCCTTAGTTGCGTGCGCAAATGAGAAATCTCCCCTCATTGCTTTCAAGAGTAGATCGCGAGAAACACTACCTTTGGTCATTCCATCTGATAACATGTCTCTTGTATCACACCAGATCACATGATCTGGCGCACACTTAGTGACATCTCGAAGCCACATTAAATGTGGAAACAAAGATTTCTCTGCTGGCAATCGAGTCAAAGAACCTGTCCATGTGTCAAAGAGGTTCCGTGCGTCCACAACCACAGAAGTTCTAAACTTAAAGTTCGACCTTTCTCTGGCTGCTCGCAAACCCTCAGCGCTTAAAGGACAGGTCAGAATCTCTTGCAGGGATATTACGAGAGGAATCAATGAATTGACAGAACCTACGGCAGCGAGGGTCTCTGAACTAAAAGTACTTCTTGTTACAAGTTTAAGACTCTGGCTGCTGGCGTCGAGCAAATGACACTTCTGCTTTTGGTTTTCAAAACCCACTCGTAAAAAGACTGTGCCGCGGACACCGTATCCCTTTGTTTCTGATTCCTTACAGAATGAAGCATCTGAAAATACGATGATATGTCGCGAACATTGCATGAATGGATACACAATGCAAGCCTTTTGCTTCTTCAGTACTTTCACAAGTGAGTTCAACTTTCGGATGTGTTGGTATTTTGGTTTGTGGGTTTGTCGTTGCAAGGCTATCACGTACACTGCCAACCAGTGCTGAGTCAACAATGTGTACGCAACAGCTCCAAGCAGTGACCAGTACAATCTCATTACTGCCTCAGTGCAGTCTTCTTCGAGCGGTCGCCCAACCATGTCTGGATGGTGGATTGTACGAAGAGCTTGAATGTATTCGTTTTGATCTAGAGTGATTGTTCCGTTGGAGCTTCTTGAATGTCTGATTCCTACACAAGTGAAATGGTCGTCATTTCGATCGCTTTTACCAAAAGTTTCTTTCAAAGCATTAAGTAACAATTGCACTTCACTTTCTTCCCCAGCTATTTTGAGATCATCAACATGTTTTACGATGATGAGTACTAGGCGACCGTCTCTATGTTTTACCTCGCATTCAGGGTCCGCTGCTAGGGGTCTTAAGCCAACTCTATCGCTTCTAGTGACTCGTGCAAGCTTTAAACTAAATGCCTTTGGGGCGTCCTTGCAGCCCGTCCCTGGTTTCAGACATTTTAGTACATGAAAGCGTTCATCATAATGCTTATATTCCGGCAAAAGACGAAGGATGTGAGCTGATTGAGGTGGAACTGTGAAGTGAACCACCCTCTCGGCCTGCCCAGTGGCCTCAGCCATCTCTTTATATGTTACCCCTTGTAGGAAAGCTTTATTAATGTCTAATGAAAGGAAGGACCATTCCGGGTGGCAGGCTGCTTCTGACAGCAAAAGCTTTTGCGACAATCTGCTGCCTGTTGCTGAGTGATTATCCAAAGAGTCTGCACACCATTCTTTGAAACCTCTGAGCGCCATACGCATACGAATAATGCGGCTTTCATACGGTTTTTCAGGGTCCTTAACTTTCCATTTTGCTACGAACCTAGAATCGATGATGTTGGTTGCACCTTGCCTCGGCACCATCTTGAAGCACTTATAGTTATCCCAAATTTTGAACTCTTCAAAAATAGCTTCTTCTACCTTTTGCTTATGTTGAACAAGTTCTTCTTTGGTCAGTAAATCGGAAGCACGTTTCACCACTTCAACCTTGCTGCCTGTATGGTACATCTTGATGGCGAAGGCTTCATCTGCTCCAAGTTTGTCCGCGTCACCAAAACAATTTGCCATGTTCGGCAAAACCAACAACTCAGTGATTTGTGGTCCTTCTGGTCTAGTTGGTGGTTCCCCTATACTGAAGGTACTGATGTTTGAAACCAGAGTCATGTCTTCAGGAAAAACATATGGACTACCGGGGATTGTGTCATTTTGGTCGATGGGATGCGCAACAGTATCTTGATACAGAAACCACAAGTCCTTTAGCTCACCGGTATCATATTCGATGACCTCCCTATCGAAATGTTCTTCGACAAAAGCCATGAAAGCTGCGTGAGGTTCAGGTGTGTACTCGCTTTCGTTGGAACCCTCTTGAATGGTGGACAGCCTATCTCTATGGGTCTCCGGGACTATTATGTTCTCTAAGGCCTCTGTACCCGTTTGTGCAGCAGTGGCATCTACACTATCACAAAGACCTGAAGGGTTTGTACTGTTATGCACAAATTGGATGAAAGAGGCTCTTTCCCAATTGTCACCTATAATGTCAGGCATGTGCAAATACGGTCCTTCAGTACTTTGGATCAACGGATCTGACGAACGGCAGTTCAACCAAAACAGAAGTGTGGAATGCGTTGACTGGGGCATTGCTGCCACAGTCTTACAGCCCTTCCCAACTCTTATTGCATGACATTCGTCAAAGTGCCACACGTTTTCGACCATGTAATGCAGAGCTTGCAGTAAAGGACCGTGTTGACCTGTTGCATGTGTGAAATGGGCCTCGCCCTCGGGCGCGGCGATCAACCCTAAGGTGACATATTTTTTCCACGGCAACGATTCGATACACCTCTTGATGACACTGACAGCTTCCACAGTTGTCAGGCTGGCAAAAAGGTGAAAAGATATTACTGCATACAGTGTATGTCGAACATCCTGCAAGCGGCACGGTCTGGGTTTACCGTGAATCTGGACTATCACTATGCCCTCTTCAGGTTTAGATTCCACTACCTCTACAGGTCCTTGCCAACCCGTGACGTCCTTGCCGGTGGGTCGATGGTAGTCTACAAGATCACCCTTATGATATGGAGTCTCTGTAGCGGCTACGGCCTTGGCTCTGAGTGCCCGATTGGTTCGGGCAAGGCTGGTTGCTTGAATCATGGATTCAAGAGCGACTGTTCTGACTTTATGTCTAGCCTGCTCTGAAATGGGATCAAGTTCAAGCTCGGCACCGTCATCGTCGGGCACAGGAGGCATCATTGCAGGCGTTCTGCCATAGATGCACTGATAAGGCGTCGCGCCTCCAACATGTATCAACGCGTTTCCGGCAAAAACTGCTTCTGAAAGAAGGGAGTCCATGTTCGTTTGCACACCTTCTCGAACAAGTTGGCTCTCAATGCAATGCAATGTTGTTCTTAAAATGGCTCCTCTCCGCTCTATGAAACGGGCGTGCTGTCCTGGTGCCCTAATCTTTAAGCTTATGCCTAACCTCTTTAATTTAGCTTGTGCTGAATCACCAGTGATGCCCAATTCTCCGTCACTTATTAACTGCTGCATGCGGCCATGGATGCTTAGCCAAATTTTGTGCATTGCACTTAGAAGTTCTTCTTCTTGTCGAGACCGAACTAAAGCTGCAGCGTGCCATCGTGTAGCGCAGCAAATCATGTGGAATATCGTGTGTTCCTTGTAGAACATGAGGTCCACTTCAACGTGTTCGTTGAACGCTGTGCTCATTCTCATGGTAGGAATGGTCTTGTTGGCTGGCCTAGCCCAAGCACGACATTCACGGCACGTGTCAACTACCTGAGTCACCTTGTTCAAAATTGAGGCCGGCAGGCCAGCTGAGTGCAGCACTCGTCGCATAGCCTCTTTGCTGCAGTGCCACCACCTGAGATGCAATTTCCGCAATTTGCGCATCTGCGTGTCAGGTGATCCCACTGACAAGGCCTTCAATGATCTGCCAACATTGAAACGAGTCCAATCACTGTGGTGTTCCGTGCCTTCAGCAGCGTCACGAAAAGTCCGACGGCTTCTTTCTGCAAATTCTCTAGTTGGTTCGGGTCGATCAATAGGGACTATATCCATGGTGGTTGTGAGAAAAGGCGTCAAGTCTACATCCTTTGATGGGTGGAAAATGGTGATTGACAGGTCGGCCAATCCGGGGAGGATGGCAGCAGGATTATCCAATTCACCAAGATTAACGGCCAATTCCAATTGATACCATCGTGGGCCTACTCTGATCCACGTAGTGCGAAAACGGCAATGCTCAAATTCTTTCCTTGGCAGTGCAAAGTTTGCGGCCTTGGCAATGATCAATGCAGGGTCGCCGTTGCACGCAGTGGCCCACGAGCGCAGGTCACTGAGGCGAAGGATTTCGGGCGGAGGTCGCTGAGCCACCTTCCCATCATGTGTGACTGCTCTCTCATGCGCGCGATGTTCGTCCACTTCTCCTAAATCACTCCCGTCAGGGAGCTGCGGCTGCAAATCGGCAGAAACGGATGCCGAAGCAGGCCTGGCTGGCGCTCTTGGATGCTTACCTGTTCTTGGGACCCCTACACGATGTGAAAGGACAGCGCGCTTGCAGTCAGGACCATGCGTATGGTCCGGATGTCCAAATGGTCGATGCTTCTTGCAGGCAGGACAATCCCAGATGACCGGCGTCACATCCGGCCACAAGCACTCACCTATCATTCTTGTATGTCTAGGGTCGAATTTAGATTGTCCTCGGCAACCCGGGCAACGACGCCAAGATTGTTGCGCATCATCTTCTACGTCAGCCGCGCTCGTGCCCCTGGTCGGGTACGCTTGTTCAGGTGCAGGGTACGAGGTCATGAGGTGAATTTTCAATTTGATGATTCCCTCGCAAACCTTCTGAGCCAATGCCCAGGGCCAAACTTCGCACCTTTTGGACCTGCCACCATCTAGAGATTCATGTTTGTGCCTGCGATCACATTGGCATGACCTTAGAGGTTCCAAAAGTTTGGGGTGATTCGCGATGAAATCCGTAGGCTTCTTAACTAACAGGTTGTTTGGACCGCGCTGCCCAAGCATGCATTGATGGATAGTAATGCAATCCACCGAAGGCAGATGGCAAACTATGTTCCATGGATGTTCAAGATAGATCCAGCTACCTTGCGGCTGCTCTAAAACAAAATATCTTTCTTCCTGGTCCTGTAGTAGAGCAAGCTCACCACAAAAGCGCGCATGGGGCGCAGATTCTTGATACGTTCTCTCCCAACCTTGTGGGCGAATACGATAATTCTGGTTTGAATGAGCTCCAAAGGCTGAACAGCGGGGAGTTAGCACGGCAACCAAAGGCTATGTTTTCGAAAGTATTGCCGAACTAGAGACTGCTGCTGTGTGTCATTTAGGTCACAGTCCGTGACTAGGTCAAAGTTGCAACCAACCTTGAGATGTTTGCGAATTGCGATTCTTGAGGTTCTGGCAGTGCCCCCACAAACTTCCACTATGTCAACCTTGGATTGTACACAGGCTAACACATGCAAAGCTTCTTTCAAATCAGTTGCGTAATACGTTTGAATACCTTCCAATTTCAATTCAAAATTGTCAAGAATATCCACAGCTATGAAAGTCAAGGCTGCGTCCAACGCTGGTTCTGCCGGCTCATTCAAATCCAAGAACTCGGACAATGCGGACGTGTCGGTGCCACAGTCATCGTACTTTTCTTCAACGTGCACGGCCCGGGTTCGAGGCTTTATACCGGCTTCTTTCATTTTCTTCAACCTTTGCTTCTGTCGCATGCGTTCTTCTGTTGGGTAACTTTGAAACGGCTGCGGAACATCTGGCGGCCAGACTGCTGGCTGATTTGCAGTTGAACCATCATGAGTAGCACGTGCAACATCGGCAGGGACTTCCTTAGAGCCGTTGCTGGTTGTAGCTACGAACGAATTATGGAAAGGTTCGTCGCAAACCAAACAATGACTTATACCGACTGGCATCAGTAACTGGCACGTGCAACATTCCGCGTACTGGGTTGTAATTGTCGGGTATACTTCAGGGTTCTGGTCTACGATATTAGAGTCGGGTGTGTCGTGGTGCAAACTGCGTCCTGTTATCGCGTTGGCCTGCTGGATCACCAACTGCTTCAAAACTTCCTGGGCAATAGTTTGCTGCAGTTGCATCCGAGGTCGACGCGAAATGCTGGCGTCATGAGTGGACCAATCCATTCTGTGCTCATTCTGGGCCACCTGGCACTTGCAAATGTGGGACTGTGCTCGAGGATTTCCAAGGTACACAAAACAGATCTTGCTGGGTTGCGTCTGCTGCTTATTGAGCTTGAGTTTAAAATGACAGGCTCTGTGGTACGACTTAGCAAAATTATGCTCAGAAACCAACGTCAACAAGGCTGTGTGCTTCCAGTTGTTGCCAAATGCACCAAACAGACCTGCCGGAACGCCGCATTCACTTGCGAGCTGCAACCATCTGCAAAGCTGGGTCAATGCCGAGTGCATTCGATCTTTAGCAATGTGTCTGCCAGGCAGTGGCATGTCTATCCACAAAAGATCGTACAAACCTTTCGTAATGTCCTGCCCAACATTTGCAGTGGTTCCGGTGTTGATTTGGTGCGGCGAAAACCGAATCGCCTTCCAACCAACGTTTTGCAATAGCACAGACAGAGACGGAGCGTCCTCAAAGACTAGCGCGCAGCGCTGTTGGATCGATGAGCTGGTGGTCACGGATTGTTGCACTATTGGATAGTAGCTCTTTTGCCTGGTTGGCAAACTGTGGCGCGAACTCGTCGCCTCTACAGTGATGATGCTGGTTGACTGCTTTCTGCCTCGACTGAACCCTTAGGGTCGACATGCAGAATCATTGGTTCTGGTTGAACTCCTACTTGTGAATCTTGCTTCAATTCATCCCAATGATCAATGGTCATGATCAAATGCCCTGAGGGAGCTTTGGACAGGGGACGGCGACGGCATGAGGTGAAGTCCTCGTGCTTAGCTCCCGGCAATGGCACGAACAGTGTCTCGTTCCCAGGGCTCATACCCAGTGTGGCAGACAACGCCGACAGCGACTTGAGACCCAGTAGCGCAGGTAGGCGGGCACCACTTCCGCCCACCACCGGTGCCTCGAAGGCATTGAGACAACACCGTTTTCCATCGATCGAGAGCTTGCAGGCTATCGGAATGGACACTGTCCACTCACATTTCTGTTGGCCTTCACCTACACCCTGCACATACATAGGTTTCATCTTCCATTGTCTTGGTCGATGTCCTTGAGCTAGCGCCATTTTCGCGAAAGCTCTAGCAGTGTTCTCACCGATCAAATTTGTGTATGCTCCAGGGTCTATGATGATGCCGGACCTGTTTGGCAATGAGATCGAGTGATATGCTTCTGCCGGTGCGACATCTTCCCCAGGCCACCACGGGAATGTACCCAAAGGGTCAGGATCTGCTTCTTCTGCTGGCGACATGAACGGTGTGCCAAGATTCTGTGAACCAATGGCGGGCTGAGGAGAATGACCTAGCGGTGTGAAGATGTTGTACGAATCGGGCTGCGGCGTCGACCGATCAGGAGTGACTGGTCTGGATGACACATGGCTGGACTGAGGTCCTCGGCGAGTTGGCTCTGCCAACGGGATTCGATACCTAGCCACTACATGACATCCCCCTCTGCACACTGGACAAACAATGGCCTCTCCTTGGCACATGTATGTCGTCCAGCACTCCACGTGGAACAGGTGTCGGCAAACCAGTCTCAATACCGATTCGTTCGTCTCGAAAGACTCTCTGCATAAAGGGCACATGTCAGACGCTCCATCATATTCAACGTCCTCGGTGTTGATATCCCGGACCTTCGACCTATGCACTTGCTTCTGCTGCCGATACCTTTCAACTTGGCGCTGCACTTGGTGGAATTCATTCAACTGTGGTCGATACTGAGGATCGAGCTGCGAATGCACTTGCACTGCTGGTCGGTTCATGCTAAATGATGGCAAATGCTGATGTCGTCGGTTGGCAATATGTTGCTGCACATAATGGAAATCATCTATCTGTGAGCGCAGCGGACCTTCGATTCTGGACACTTGAGCTTCTCTCAGGGTTGGAGGACTCGGGAGTTCTGGTGGTTGCGACATATTCAAAAATTCAAACTCTGGACGCATGGCAAAGTCAGGAACACTTGGCATGGGTGGTAAGGCTGACACGATCGGCCAGGGCAAGAGTTCACGCAGCTCCTCTGGCATGCGGGCCATGGCAGCCCAGTTCATGCTCGGCGGGTGCGAAGGGTGAGATGGTGGCGGCGGTGTTGGGCTTGTTCCCGCCGGCTGCGATGCAGGTTGGACTCGATGTGGCTCTGTTTGGTTCGATTCCTGACGAGAACTTCGGACTGTTCTAGCAGGACCATACGCACTACTTTCTGACGGACTGCGAGATGCTTGCCTGACAGGTTCGGACGCAGCAACCGATCGACGGAATCCTAGATTACCAAACGGAAACCCAAAGAAACCTCGACTGGCATTTGGTTCTGTTGGCGCTGGCGGACCGAACGATCTTGGCATGGACACGGGCAAGGACCACGACTGGCTCGTGGCAGCACTCCATGGATCCTGCTGCATGAATGGGTCCTCTTCGTCAGCTTGAGCCTCCTGCGTCATGTAGACGTTATGCACCCGCCGACTCTGATCTGCTTCGTCTGTGTTCATGGCAAATGTGACAATCTGTGGACGGCTCAAAGCTTGACTGGACAAGTCGGCCTCATTCGTGATGATTCCGGCCAAAGGACCTTCATCTTCGACCACTGTGGACATGGCATGGTTAGCAAAGAATGTTGTCGGTTGCCTGTTTCCTCCTGATGCATGACGGCGCGGACACGAGCCTGCAAGATGCTCAGTACTTCCACATTCATAGCAACGCATGGTCTGACCGTCAAGGTCTTTGGGGTTTCCTCTGCGGCCCTTTCCTTTGCCTGGCGAACGATGGCCTCGGAAGGCCGGCATGGCTTCTTGCACCTCCATGTCATTCATGTCAGCAAGAAGTGCAGTCACTGGATGTTTACCCTTCTGGCCCTTCCCTTTGCCAACCGTGAATGTGGCACTGGAGTTCTTGCCTTTTCCTTTGAAACCTTTGCCTTTGCCTTTTCGTCGAGTAAACCTCTTAACATACCTACGAACAGTCCTTGTACCTTTCTGCATAAACTTCCGCCACTTGTGTTTGGCGGTGCGATATGCCCAGAAAAGGTCTTGCGCAACACGGCTGGGATCCTGAGAAGCGTCCAGCTCTACAGAACTAGCACTGCCGGAACTGGTGTCTGAATCGGTGACGATGTCTTCATCTTCGAATGCATGGTATGCATCTGACATTTGGGGATGGGCGCTTGCGCGCGTGGCAAATGCATGTTGACCGGATAACCATGGTGACCATGACCCACTCAACTCCTCAGTCTGCCAAGAGGCTGGTTCCCAGCTTTCTTCCTGGGCAAGAAACGCTGTGTGCGCTGAGTGCGATGTGGCGGTTCGGAGGCCTTCTCGAAGGTTCCCGGGCGCTCTTTCAAGGATGTGGCCCATCCTACGTAACGAGGTTTTCAATTGGGTGAACTCTGCTTCGGTGGAAGGGAACAAACCATTAAACGGGGACAACAGTTGGAGAAGCTGTTGGTCCGTGATTCCTACAGCCCGCAGCAATATCCAAGTAACCCCTTGAATGGATACGATTGCACCGCCCTGTTCAGCGGCTCTAGTGCGAACACTGTCAAATCTGACCAAGAGAGAATCTATCGGCTCGTTTCCGTTTCTGGTGAACCCCATCAGCTCAGTGATTGCTTGAACACGAACTTCCTCCCCCAGATTACCGAAATGCTCTTGAAGGGCATGCATCAGGTAGGTGAGGGGGTCTACCGCAACTCCATTCACGACCCCCCCATCCACCACTGCTTGCGGTGGGATCTGACGGGCCAGTTCCTTGGCAGCTCCTTTCAAGACCAACATCACTGACGCAGCCTTACGTGCTGGTTCCATGTCTGAGGCAATCGACCACAACGGAGGAGTTCGCAAGAGATTCCCTTGTCCTGCAAACATGTGGCAAAATATGGCGGATGTCGACACTACGGCCAAAACAAGGACCAGCGCAGAGATCTTTGTAAACCCTACGCTACGCGTGTCATGGGTCTGAGAAGGCATTGAGCCAGAGTCGTCTAACACGTCCTGCGTTTCGATGGCCGTGTCTGCAGCCACGCAAATCACAAGGCTAATGACGAGTCCTGTCACGGTTCCAAACAAGGCCATCTGCAGCACTGTTTGGCCAAGCCTCGACGTAGTGGTCAACCAAGACTTGCGAAAGGCGGTCAGGCCCAGCTGTGTGTCAAGGTGTGCACTGATGTGTGTTCGTGAATGGTCAACCCATAGCTGAGTGAGGGGATGGAAAACTCGATGTAAAAATGCAGGGTACCGCTCAAGGCTACGTGCAACTCCGTAAAGGGAAAATTCCACCTGCATGTCATGTGAACTATGGGTGAGCACCCAACCCATGCTGGTACCCCCACAATCGACGTCACCTAATGTGTCCAGCCAAGGTTCAAGGCTGCGACATGAAAAGGCACCAGCGTCATTGGCCGGACGGGTCCGATCGGTCGTGTTGACCGACAGATCATGCCTTCTGTGTTCGACTGAGGGAGGCCCCATGGCAGCTCCAGCACGCGCGGTGTCATTGGCAAGGTCATTGAACTGTCCTGTCACGCAGTCTCCACGGCACTGGTCTTCTTCCAGCCCTGCAGCACTATGGCGTGCAAACACTGTCGAATGGCCCGGTACAAGACAGGTAGGGCTCTCATGCAAGTGGCTCGCAAGTTCAACGTCGTTCGACGACTGCTCAGGAACCCTTGCAGGAAAGTATGATTCTTCGTACTGATCAATTCGTTGCGGTGTCCAAATTTCCTCACCTTCACAGATGCAAAATTCTTCAACTGCCGAGCTGTTAGCTCTGCAACCATGCTGTTCTGGAGTCATCAGATCAAATGCAGGACCTACGGTCAAAACTGGCCTGCACCTGTCCTGAGACCAAAGCCACTGGCGACCTGAACTGTTGTTGAGTGCACTGCAAACTGTACCATACAGTGCACTGTTCTGTACTCTGAGGTCAATGTACCTGAAAATTGTCCCACCTGAAAACTGCTGCACTGAAGCTCTGCACGATTCGACAAACACTGTCTTGGAACGCCTCAGGCTGTCATAGCCCCGTGTCCGGTGATTCGCAAGTTCAAGGGTTCCAAGAACGTCGAAATCTTTCCAAGCTTCGTGCCATCTCGAGATTGGGCTCAACAATGAACGGGCCCTGGATTGGAACCCGGTCCACTGAAGTCGGCTCTCCCTGACTAGGCGTTTCCAGACTTTTGGATGCCGGATGTGGTCACCTAGAAAGGGAGGTGGAGCATGACAAGCTCCGCTACCAAGTAGCGAAGCAGCGGAACATGCAAGAAGGACAAAGAAGATCACACGCCATGTTTTCACCGATGCGGCCATGAACGTAAAAAAAGGGTCTCGAGACGAAACTGCAGTGGGTCAAGTAGAGGTACCGTTCAAGTCTACTAGTCACTAGAGTTATATAATGTTATATATATAATACTATATGAGTCATATTTAGCTCCACCATCGTCCGCCAACTAGTGCATAGAAATTCCTGCAATCTGTGCAATTCCCTTGAAATCCAGGTAAGTCCCAAGTTGCACTCCAAGTTCATAGACAAACTTGTCGACTCAACATCTATAGTCAATACAGTAGAAATGTGATGACACGACTAGTCTGTTCATCGAACCATTTAAGGTAACACCATGTTTCAACCATCGTCTACCGACCAGACGGTGACTCTATCGACTCTATCGATGAAAACGACACCAGCCGGCTCGGCTCTCTCGGGTGCCCCACGAAGATGGAAACGGCGAAGGCCACCGCTGGGATCGACTGGCGAAGGCCACCGTGCGGGATGGGAGGGGGACCGGATTTGGGGGGAATGCACCGCAAGGGTGTGGACCTCAACGTCATCCGCAAGGATCATGGTGGATGCATCAGTCATGGCCTGAGCCATGCAAACATGTTGAAGCTTTGATCAGAAAATAAACATGTCTCGAGCTGAACATCGCTCCAGTTGCTCGCGAATCACCATGAGTCACCCTGATGCAAGTGCTCGGAGCTCTTCAACTTTGAGGCAACACATGGCAACACCTATCACTTACATAATTCTCAGAAGCTCTGCACACATAGAATCTTGGTCAATGGCCGACATCACATCACCTTGCCTCATGCACGAGTTCGTCCACGCGACGTGACACGGTGACAACGGATCCAGCTGTCGACGCCACACGTGAAGAGTCAACAATGTCCAACTGTCCAACCACATCCAACCACTAACCATGTGAACGAATGCTGAGCGACCCCCTGTTTATACTGCGGGTTGCCCTGAAGGACCCTTAACAATGACCCGTCATGTTGCCAGGCTTGGTTCCCATCCGATGATGGGCAGAGTCGTGAGATCGAGATTGGCATCACTGGCGAAGCTGAGATGAGTACTCAAGAGGCAAAGCAGCTCTCTGTGTCCTGAGGCAACAGGCTCAGTCCCTACGTCGAGGCCTTCCTTCCAAAGGAGGTAAACGAAAAGTAAGTACTCCTCTTCAAGGGATATCTAACAACATCAACAAACATCACAAAAAACTCAAGTGGCTCAAACCTATTGTCAGCTGAAGTCTCCGTCACTCCCACTGAGGATAGGACTGCATGCGAGCCTTTGGGATGCTTGTTATTCCGGTGAAAGCAGTGGCCTCGCGGCACAAACAGTTTGCAGTCGACTACCTGCAGTTGACTCCCTCCATGTTTTCGAGTCATCCTCCGGGCCGTTCAAAATCTTTTGGTGTGGATTCTTCCTTCGGATTTGCTGCTGAAACTCTCCAACTTCCCAACTTCAGCCTTGAACATCAGGTTCACGCACCTGGGCTCCATCAGGTTCAAGCACGGCAGACGAGTTGGGGGGGGCAAAGAAGTAGGCAAATTGGACTCTCCAAGCGGCAATGCGGCAAGGCAGAGGGGCAAAAGCCTGGCGAGTCCGACACCGACTGACCGTCCAGGGTGACGTGACCGTCGACCCATGTGGAGGACCCGGCGAGCCAAGGCCATGGAGGTGGACGAGAAGCGTAAGCGACGGCTCAAGCGGCGCCAGTGCGGTGCCGGAGTTCTCTGACGTGCGACATGAGTGCAGAGGAAGTGCCCCTCGTGCGCCATGTTGGGGCGCTGTGATTTCACAAGACTCTGTTCTCGGAGCATGGCAATTAGGTCTGGCAGGTGAAAGCAAATCATGAAAACTCAACGAACATCATACAAGTATGGCCCCATTGAATGCCTTCCAACACTGCAGCCCAATTGCCCGGCCAGTCAATGCGCGCCTGCTGCGGAGAGCCATTGTTCTTGCGCTGGAAGAGGCGCGGCGTTTCACGTCGTCTGAGCCGAGGACAGCTGCACCGAGCCAAGCGCGGCCACCGGTGCCAAGGAAAGAAGGATTTTGCGGGACACGAAGGACATGTTGCACTTACATGCAGGTACTTACTTTACGAAAACTATGTCGATGTGTCCAGTACTTGGATCTTGTTTGGGTCTTTCCAGAGGTGCCATCCATCGACCCAATCTCCCTTCGCCCTCGCTTCCATGTGGGCGGCCGAACGGTGCGATGCTCCGGTGACTGTTTTCGCCGGCCATCGGCGGCGAGGCTCCAGTGGTGTCCTGCTTTCAACCATCGCGATCCCAGCGATCGGTTTTGGATGCAAGCAGAAAGACCACTGGATGCGATCGGGTGATCCGCTGGAAGGTACTGATCCCAAGAGCGCCACCGGTGAAGATGCAACATGTGACATGTAACAATATGTGACGATGGAACCCCCATGGCACCAGAGTTGGGGGGGGGGGTTAGACTTCGTAAGAAAGGTGGCCCTTGTGGGATCCGACAAATAGATCCTTCCACCAATTTTCAGAAACTCTGAGCTTCTGGAAGGGGCGCGTCTAAATGGCATCCGGGCAAGCCAACATGCGAGTCCTTCGGATGTGTGGGCGGTCTTTTTCTCTTCAAAGGAAGCAAAGAAATACATACTTTTGTGAATCAAAGCAATGTCCATTCTTCTCGTATCCATCGCATCCTTGCATGCCCAGAGTCCACACTGCGCCGACGTTACCAGCATTATATAAATGCCATGTTCAGACCAATTGCACGATTTTTGCGGCCTTGATTGGTGAAACACTAGTGCATTGTACAGGGCCAGTGCACGCCGCATTGCGAAGACTTGCTACAAAAAGGTCGAACAAAAAGAAAAACACTTAAAAATAAGCCATCGAAACATATCGAAACTGTGGTGCAAAATCCCAGCAATTCAGGCGACATGTTGCTGCAGAATGGCTTCAAAGGGTCCTCTTTCTCGACCTTTTACAAGCACTTTCGCCCCAAGGAGTTCGCACGTTCGCTCCGAGTTCGCTCAGGTCAGCTCGGTCTTGGTGGCTCACACGAGTGGGTCTGGGTCTGTGTGGTGGGTCACGAATGCACTCAACACGTAAGGACATCGTTCTTTGAGGTCTTTTAGACCGAGAAAGATCTTGAATTACATGTCGTCAAACTTCGGGTTCACGCTTGCGCAGCGCTTGCGCAGCGCTTGCCGCACGCTTGCGCACCATTCCAAAGACCAACGTCTCTACATCATCCCCTGTTAGATGGGACGAACTTTTTCCACGCTCAGGAATGAGAACAGGGGCAACGAACAGGTCAGCGGTTTGCTGCCAGCCCTGAAACGGTGGGCTTGTTTCCAAAGTCAATCAAATCATTCTAGTCAAACGAAAGGTCTCAGCCAAATGGAGTTTCCCGGGCCGGGCGCGGTGAAACTTTTATCATTTTGGCTACACCAATGCACTGTCCTTCCCACCATTGAGACAACTACCAACTGACAGCCAAAAGATGCCAAAAGTCCAAGAGGCAGGCACAAAAGCTATAGGAAGGATGTTCTATGGATTTTCCGTACAATCACACAAACCAAGCGTTTGGGTCTGACCAATGCACGCGACCTTCGCAAAAACATGCTAAGCTGCTAAACCAAGCTCGTACGTCGACTATTGACCTGCAATCCTCTGGGCGACGAGCCGCTAAGCCGATGCTGTCTGTGCCATGGAAGCCTGAGTTGGGTCTCCCTCAAGAGCACTTCCAACGATTTGGAACATAAGCTGGTGATCGGATTCGCACATCCAAAATCAACAGCTCCACCAATCAACACCGCTCTGCTTCCGTGCGCTCCGTCCGCACGTGGTCAGTCCATGTCGTCTGTGTACGGTCCGCCTTGTTCAGTTCTCTGGCCTGCCGGACGGCATGCGGCAGACCGTCGGTTCGCTCGGATCAAATGACACAGGAAGGTCAAAACCGTTTCTGGGTCGAGCGAAGAAGAACGAAGAAGCAGCGAAGAAGACAAAAGTGGGTTTCACGGATCGGATATGTTCTTCACTGATCTTCTGCAACCTTTCAGATGCTTTAAATTAAAATGGTTTAAGCATCTTTAAGATTCTTTAAGCAATTCTTCAGACCGGTATGAGATCCGCCGGGATCTTAACTACGACTCGACTTGGCGGACGAGGTCGCCTTGTCAGCAAATGATGACTTTGCTTTCTTCTCAGAAGCCCAGCCATTTTGCCTTGGGTGATTCTGCGGACTGAACTCTCTACAGAGGTTTTTGCAAGAAGGAATCACAAGCTAAGATGTGAACTCCCGTCCAGCGTCTGTGACCTCAGAACAAATATAGCAGCACACGTTGTCAATGAAGAAGGCAGACTGGACTTCCGGTCCAGGCCTTCCCCAAAGGCTCGCCCTGGTTCTTGGCACGTCTCTGTAGATTCTGGCAAGGAAGAAAGAGCAAGGCCCCAAACCAGCAAAAGGACTGAATTCAACCAGCAAAGACAACGGTCACCCAACAAGCAGCAGTGCCTGAAGTGGTTGTCTACCTGCACCACCAACTTTCCCACAAACCTGAAGTGACAGCACGATGAGAAGCTTATGGCCTTCACACCATCAAGAGTTCAACAACAAGAGACAACTACAAGAGTATACAACACAGAGGACGCTATGCGAAGCGCGAAGAGAAATGATGCATTCTGACACAGCATTGAGGTGCAAGCCTCTAGCAACCAGCTGAGTCACTGATTCGCAACATGTAGGCTTTTAAACACCCGACTCGCGCATCAGCGAAAATGCCAGTCCCACCCAAAAGTCCTTGACAATGAATGTACTCGTCTTCATGTAAGTGTCTCTCTACTTAAGAGAAGTCAATATGTTGGGAACACCCATTAAGCATAAGGTCTCTTTAGTTGTCGACCCCTTCATCCCAGCGTTCCCGTACACGTTCCGGCTCACCAAACGTTGTTTCGGCTCTCGACGAGGCACGCCATGGCCATTCGATAGGCCGCTCTCTCTGCTTCGCAAGCCCTGAACGTCGACCCGATCGAGGGCGATCCGATTTTTCGAAGAACCGCCACTCTGGCGCCGCGGTGGTCCTCGAGGAAGATGCGATCGACGTTTGCGGGGCTCTTTTCCAACTGCGATCGGAATCAATGATGGGAACTCGACTGTCCAAAGCTGGAGATGGCACGGGGGCGGCCACACCTCTCCGGAGTGGCACCTTCTATTGACAGAACCGACCCTGATCCAGTACTGGTCGCATAGTCTGCGAGACTTTCAAAGGCCAAACAAGATGCACCACTGGAGGTGGACCAGTAACTAATACTTGGTAACGAAACATTTGTTGTCCTGCAGTACAAATTCTCCACCTCCTGGTTCTGCATCCTTTTGCAAAAGCAGTAGTGCTCAATCAACAATCGAGCAAGCTACTAGAAAGATCTAGAAAGCAAGGATGTTGAAGACGCCGCACATGAATCAAAGTTTCAAAAGCGCGGCATCCCACATCCTGAATTAAGTACTACACTGCTACCACTGTAGCAGAAGGGAACAACTGGTGCTCAGGAATAAAGCTTTGCAATGTCTTCCCTCAGGGAGACGTTCCGTGCTGCCCAGGTAACGAGATAGCTTCTAGCCAACATATTTTTATACAGCCTTTTGTTGTCAAACTGGAGCTTCTGCAGTGAACACAGTTGACAAACTCGTGAGGGAGGGTCCAAAGTTTGAACATCAAAGAGGAAAACGGAGTCATGTGATGCCATGTTCATGCTGTGACATGAGTTGAGTCACCATTTCACCTGAATTCCTTGTCTCTATACTCCACAAGAAACGAACAACATATTAAATACGATAATTGAATGTGATAAGGAATGGAATCATTTAAATTAGAATGTACTGTATTTATGGAATCTTGCCACCACGGGCAACAATTCCAACGGAAACAACAACCAAAAAAAAGAAACACACACGCACAAACGCACTCCAAAACCGGTCACCCAAGTCGCTTGTGCTTCTCTGCGATGATGGGCCGCTTCAACTTCATCGCAGCGGTCAGCAGGTCGTTCTCCGGCGTCCAGGGATCGCTGCACAAGGCGATCCTCTGGACGGTCTGGCTCCGGGCCGTTTGGATTTCTGGCCTTTTGGTTGCATTTTAACCAACTCACTGATTACAGTGTACATACCAGGACCCTCCTGTCGGGGTGTCCTGGCTGAACTACCCCACACTACCTATAGGCTTCCAGACAGGGCAATCCTTGGGAGGGTCCTGGTATATAAATATATACTGTATACAGTATACACACAGATATTCCAAGTATGCAACATGTCTGCCTTCTGGTTGGTTTTATGGATGAAAGGACTGAATATTTGCAGAGTTGGAAGACCCAGGTGTTTTTCGGTTGGTGACCGGGCAGTGCAAAAAAAGAGCCGACCGGGTCCAACCACAGAGAGAAAATGATGGGAATTGAATGGAAATGCCTAATCTGTTCTTTCTACGTGCCTCACGACGTGCGAATACTTGTCATGGAATATCTTCATGTCTTCTGTCCAGCGTGGATTTGCAGTTCTTCTAGCACGCGAGTTTGTACAGCGAGAAATGTTGGGCTCCCCAAATCCAAGCATCTTTTGAGGAATTTCGAACTCGACCAACTTCATCTCTTTGCACTTCGCTTTGCAGGCCGCGAAGACCTCGTCCGACCGAGTCGACCGAGAGACGGCGTCGCGACCCTCCCCGCCGGGCCTTGTCGACGATCTTCTCCTTAAAGCCGAAGAGGACGTGCCAAAAGAGTGGAGAGTGAAACGTTTCGAGGTGAAACGAGGGAGGGAGGTTTGGAGAGGGAACAGGGAGGAGGAGTCGGCACGAGGTTTCGTATTTCCAGCGTGTCCCATGAGGTTTCCTCACTTTAAAAGGGTCCAACATGGTCCAACAGACAAAAGTAAAACAAGAAAAACATGTCTGGGACCACACTGTTGATGAAGATTTGGTGCGACATCGATCACAGTATATCACAGTCACATCGCGACTTTTGGGGGGGTCTTGTCGCACAGGTGCAGAAACGCCCGGTCTCATGCCAGGTATCATTCTTGCAAATCGCTGCGAGGTCACCGGAGACCCCCTCGGCTTGGGCCAACTTCTCAATGGCCGACTTCACTGGGCAAATCCTTACAGATCACGGCGCCCTTGAACGTTTCAGAACGCTTTCGTCACTTCGTCGGAATCATGTTGGACTGTTCATTTGGGACTCTCAGCCGGGGGTTCTGCAACAAGCACGAGCGAGTACTTGCAGACCATGCGGCAAAGCAATTGGGAAAGTGCCCCCGGTCTTGCCATAGACCATCCTTACAAAATTCTCTGGAGCTCTGGCCGTGCAAAAATATCGTACTAGCACGTAGAGGTTTGTGACACGTAAAATCTGAATGAGGCTTGCCAGGATGACATTCTCTGCAGAACTCTTCACCTAGCAAACAGGGATGTGCATCAAAATTGGGGGAACCTCATGGAACCTCCAAATTCCGGAAAGTCACGTCTGTCCTGTACTGGAGTCTTTCAAATCTCTTAAAGGGATCTTCCTTTTCTTGAGATACACGATACATCCATGTGGGCGTCGTAAAACTGGTGCGTCACCAAGCGTCGGCATCTCCACATATTCGACCAGCTTCAAGGCCTTGGGCCCGTGGAGTTGGCCGCGGAAACCAATGACAGAGGCATGGTGATGTACAGGACTGTACATACCCATACATCTCCTGTGACTAGTATATATGCATATTTCAGGATCAGGATCAGTCTTGTATTGATGAATGTAGCCACCATGGCCAAACTGGGGTGCAACTCCTACTGCAAATGTATGCAACTTGGTGCAACCCGTGCACAATCCCAAAGAGTATTGTGTATATTGGGGATGTATTTCGAGAAGGTTCCATGCATATGCGGCAGGTTTGCCGCCAACATGTCCCGCATTGCGATGCAAATCTCTATCTCTATTAAACTGCTGATGTAATTATCGGGTGATCGGTCGACGCACATGCAACATCGGCGGTCTCAACCCTAAAGGGGGCCAAAGAGGAGAGGAGCCACCAACAGAAAAGGGAGGGTAAGACCGGGTAAGACGACCCACCAGCAGTTCCCCAGCAGTCCTCTCAGTCATTCGCTACTAAGCCTGTGGATGGGGTCCGATCCGAAGAAGCATCTTCTTCGCCATTGGTCTCCAGGCGACGGCCTCAACCTTGGTCAATGCCACGTACTCGCCATTCGGGCCTTTCCACAAGTCCTGCCGACTGAAACCGTATGGAACTGAGCCTCTGTGGCGAATTCTGGGGAGCCTCTGAAGTCTCCCAAGATGAGACCCACCAAGAATGTGTATCTTCTTGATCCTTTGATGTCCTTTGTTTCAGACACTGTCCCATTCCTTAGACCACTTCGCCAAACACTGTCCAAACACCTCCTGACCTTCACAGCCCCAAACCTCAACCATGAATCAGCATCCCCGCGGCCCCCTTTGGAACATTGAAAGAGCATCTGAGTTTTGAGCATGTTCGTTTTTTCGGGATCATTTTTGCTCAGCTACATGGAAATGAGCCGTACTACACATCTAAACTGTGCTGTTCTCTGGCCCCGAGTAAAGTGAACCTGCTGTAAGGCAACTGTTGATGAACTCTGAACTCTGGTTCTTTTTAAAACATACTTTTGCTAAACCACCAGTTCTGACCTGCTCTGACAGAGGCAAATCCTAGCATGCTGGACTCGATTCTGTGAAGCCATTGCTTCGTCTGACGCGGATTTGTACAGTAATTCTTGGATATCACCAGAAAAGGGAATTTAGTATTAACATTAACCCCGTCAGCCTGAATTTGTTGACCCCCCAGACCGTCCTTCTTCCGATCGATGATGGAGAGGGAGCCATCCTTGTTGATCTGCCCAATGTCACCCGTCCGGAAGAATCGAATGCCATCAATTTCCACCCAATCCTCCTGGCCATTTGCCACCGTCCGGTGACCTTGAAGATCCGGGTCACCCAGAGCTTCGACGGAAGAGTTGGAGATGTAATTCTGAGTGACCAACAGTTCAACATGACTGTTTGGATTGCAGGAAGATATCAAGCGCACAAAGACACATACTGGAACATCTTCCACGAGGTTGCTTTGGGGATCTTTTCAGCCCTTGTCGCATGCTCCTCGTTCTTCTTCTTTAGCTCTTCATTGGGTGCAGTTTCGCTGATGAAGTAGCCCTTGGACACCGAAGTGCCGCCTGGAAAACAGCTGAGATGGGTGTTGGATGGTGGTTTCGCTCACTGGTTCTTAGCATCCTCACACTTCTGAATGAATAGAACACCCACATCTGTTGCCTTAGATCTTAATTTTGCATGCCTCTAGACATTCATTCGTGCATCTCCCGGCCTATGAGAACCTCGCCACGTCTTAAACCAATCTCTGGTTTCTTCTCATCGGCATTGGAGTAACCTCCCTCAGGCCAGTCAGCCAAGCGAAGCACTGTGCAACACGTCGGTACACCAACACTTCCTCAGCGCGAGCTGTCTGACGTGCGGAATGAGTGCAGCTGACGTGCCCTAAGGCCAACAGCTCTCCGTACAGCTGGCTTCTTGCAAGCCCCCAATTATCTGGCTTTACGTGCTAAACACTCTGCAAATATGACATGCAAATGTCTCAGACCATTGCGGGCATTTCTTTCAAGTGAGCTACACTGTCTTTACTCGAGCTATCATGCGCACTTGCCAGACATTCTGGCATACATCAGATTCATCTCACCATTCTCAGATTCATCGTACTCCGTACTTCGGATGAAGTACGACACCCAAAGTACGACACCCACCGCCGTCGGCATACGACACCATCGCCGCCGGTCGGAAGTCTTCCGTCCCAGATACCCGTGGTGTTGTCCGACCACGGTTGGATCACACTCCCGGCGCAGGTCTCGGTGAGTCCGTAGCCCTGACGCACCGGCACGTTGAGCACCTGACAGCGCAGCTTCCACGTTATCGACGCCAGAAGCTTCCGCTGAGGACGCGTGGTGGACGTTTTCTGGTCTTATGTCTTATGTTCATGACAATGTCTGATTCATGGGCGGTTCGTGCAGATTTGTTTTGCACTTGGAGGGCTTGTTCAAGATCCCTCTAAACTTGGCACATCTGATTCTGACGTTATAGACATAGATATTAGCTAGCAAGTTCATGCAAGTTCCAAGTTCTGCCTTCCTGATCTAGTTCTCACCAACAGTATCACGGTCACCAAGCGTCGGTCTGAATGAACTTCTGGATCTCCGGTGACAAGGGTGCAGACCCCGTGACCGCCGCCTTGAGCCGGCCGCCCATCATGTTCTGCACCTGTGGCCAAGACGGAGACGTTGGCGGTCCAACGATTTGTTTGACGAAGGAAGCCCATCTGCATGCAGAAACGAGTGGGAAAAGAAGGAAAACATGTAGAGTTGTACAGAGATGTTCTGAAGAAACTGAAACGAACGTATCGAGAGTTCTACTGTCAAATTGGATGTTTGGTATTTGGTCTGCACTCCAAGCGACAGTGGGTTTGGTGGGGTTACAGGGGCAAACAGCCATTGATTGAAGCACAACAGGAATGCTAGCAACTTCTCAGGGTTTTGGCGGTCTTGGGCCGTTGCCACGTCAAGCACACCCTGCTTAGGCTGTTGGAGTATCTACTGTGGCGTTCCTTCTCCAGGACCATCGAGACCTGCTAACCTCTCGAATCGCAGTAGCCCACGACCTTCTTGAAGACCACGGCGTTGTAGACAATGTTGGCTCCAATTCCTCCACGATTAAAAGATCTCTCTCCAGACCTGCAGTGTTGTGGAGAAAGTGTTTTGATACTGCCAAAAACTACGCCCTAGCGGCTACAACTATGTGAGGTACTACAGGACAGGTTACGCGGCGCACCTACGTTGAAATTTCGTGGAGTCCCAAAGGAGTCAGCGTTTTCATCGGACCAAACGACGGTAACGTCCCGGGTCCGTCCATGCGCGGAGAGCGCAGCTCGCTCCGAACAGGCCAATTTGCCCAGCCCTCGCTCGCGCACAACGAACAGTCTAAGATCGAAACGCCAGGCCCCAGTCGAAGAGGGTTTGGCCCACATAGCCCGCTGACTCGCCTGGCATCGAAAGAGATGAGGACAGAAGCGAAACAGAGAAACACACTGCACCAAAACCCGAAGCCTTTCTTTTGGTGAGAGGTGCAAAAGAATCAACACATTTTAAACATGCGTAATATGTGTGCCTGGATAGTCATAATAAATAGATCCAATTTGGGGGGTCAAACGGCCTTGACATTACTTTTTCAGTCACTATACGGCTTTGATCATACGGCTTGTTATTGTCCCAACAAAATGTCGAAAACATACGGTTTTGCTACGGGCAGGCTTGCAACACTCATTTGGTATGACCATTTTCTCGACCATTGCGGGTTATAATGAATCAATATTTGGAATTATTTGGATATATTTGGACATTATTCCTTTTGAATCCTTTTGAAAGACTTTGAGCAAAGTTGCGCTTGGCGAGGATACCCTTGTAAACCTTGTCCAGCACGGCAGGAGCGAAGACCTGACATCAGGAGCTTGGTGTCATCAAGGAGCCATGCTCCTCACTAATGTCTGTAAGCTTGAGTAGTGTCCTTTCCGACTGGGTTTGTGGAGGGCGCCAAAGGTTCCGGAAAGCCTTTCGTTCAAAATGGAGCATGTGAGTATTCTGTAGCCACTGCGCGCCACGTGGCGCGCATTTGCACCTCCCCCGCCATGTTCGACCAACCAGGTGGCCATGAAGTGAGGCTGCAAAACGATCGCATCACCACTCGACTCTGGTCTCTTCAACTTTACACCGGTGTCCTCAAGGTAAGACGCGAGGAAAGCGACGTGGCCAAAAGACACGGAGGTTGACCAAAAGACTTCGTTCTACCAGCATGTTGGTACATGCTCAACGGTTGTCAAAGCGTGGTCCTTGTCTATCACATGCCTATGATAGATACAGATACAGTATCTTGATGGAATACGATGGAATTGACAATTCTACTATTATTCCACTTAGTAGAGACCGTCCATTCATATTTCAAGACCACCAGAGGGGCCAAAGACCACGATCTCGAAGCGACCTGCGTTGCGGCAGTGAGAAGCGAGGCGTGTGGCGGCGCGAGCGGTCGATCGGTCGGTCCGTCAAGGTGTGCGGACTGCCAAAGCCGAGGCAAATGCCCAAGCCCATCAGAGCGACCTGAAGTCGAGCCGAGCGATTTCGCGAGCAGCCCATGGCGCCATGACGATGACAGACGAAAGCGCGACAGGAGTGGGTGGTGTTGGATGTTTATCGAGGCCTCGAGGCAAAGCAAAATGGAAAAAAGCGAGCTATACATCATGTTACAGACAGTTGACAAGCCTATCACACGCAGAACCGTGCATGCATTGGATCGATATGCATGTGGTGGCTTCACGAAATACTGGCCTCAGCCGCCATCTCCATGATGTGCGCCAGTGGCAAATATGCCAAATAGACTTCCTGCATTTCGTGGAATGTGCTCAAGGTACGAGGTTGGCCAAGCAATAATGGCCTCTCGCTGGTAACTGCATAATGAGTCAAAACACACACTTGGAACTGAAACGTTGATCGATCACAAAATACCAGTTGCTCTTGTTCCTTATTATTTATATAATGTTATTTCTTGCATGATAACACTCATGGACATGGAGGGTACTGGTATCAGTGTCTGCACGGCCAGGTACGCCGGCGTCGCGCGTCGGTGTCCCCGTGAGTGACCATCCCGTCGAAGCACTCTCCAGCGCCAGCAGCAATCGCCGTCAAATTCCCATGGGTCAGCACGACTCCTTGGCGAGCTGAGCTGATTCATCGAGGAAGAAAACCTTGTTCTGTCTCTCCATGTCTTCTCCATGCACAAATCACAGGTGTTCTGGACGCGCCACCAAACATCTCAAAACGCCATCATCATCCAGGCCAAGGATCCTTTCGGAGTGCCTGTGGTCCCAGAGGTGTACATAATCACTGCAGTGTCTTCTGGAGTTGGGCTTTGCAGCCCTTGGCTGGACCTGCAGCAGTGAAAAGTGGTCTCCAACTCATCACCCCATGTCCATCCCATCCCTTTTGGATTGGAATTTGCCCGACCTGCTGGGTTGATCTGGATGCCTTTTTGAGAGAACGGTAGTGGACGGGCCCGAGCAAGCTTTGACCCCCCAAAGGCTGGAGTATGGGCGTCATCAGTCAAACCGAGCAGAGCTAATCATCGATGACTTCGTTCCGACCCGGATGAGCTGAGCTGTCCTCAAACTCCTCATGTTTCCTAGTAGTAACAAGTGCATCGCTTCTAGTAACAAGTGCCTTACTAGTAGTAACAAGAAGCTATTAGTTTAGATTAAATAGAGAAAAAGAGCTGAGCTGTCCTCAAACTCCTAACAGGATCTATGATGCATCACCAAGACACTCCTCCCCCTTCGCAATGCATTCCTCAGGACGGCATGGCCCAGGTGCTCAAAAACCTTTGACACCCTTGACCAAGTTCCCAACACCCACCAAGTAATGACCAAACGTGGGGCTGAATCAACTAGTGGCTCATGTCAATGCTCGTGATCCCGCGGAAAGCGAACGCATACCGGTGGCTTTCCGCACGTATAGTTGGTTCGCCAGGCTTCGTCAAAGGTCTGGACCTGAACCCCAGCATCCTGCAGCTGCTTCACAACAGCCTCCTCCGCTGGAGACCTGAGGCTGGAACACCATGCTGAAGAATTGTTCTCCACAAAACGCCACATGCCAATTCGTTCCCAGAACGCTGTCCACCCCCCCGGTGGCCTTCGCCGTTTTGGGTCGCTCGCCCCGGACCGAGCGACGCGGCACGCCGATTTGGTGCCTCGACCTGTGTGTCTTTCAAGCCTTGTGTGTCGAAAAAATGGCCAATGACGGAGTCTGAACCGGAAGCCTGGAATCATGAGTTCGGATGTTTTTAACAAACAGTGGATTCCATGCAAATTCCAATAGGTTGCCAAAGTCATCCAAAGTCCTTTGTCAACCAAGTGGCAAAGTGATGAGCCGCTTGATGCTCTTGCACCTGGGCTTCTGAGAAAATACAATGCTTGCTGGTGAATCCCCTGACGGGTCCTGTTCGTCCGGATTCACCACACCGACCAGGCTATTGTTCGGTTCCATCTTCAGCTGGCACTGGGTGGGTTGACAAACAAACCAGCTTGATGGGTTGAGGAACCATCCGAGAGGACCGTGGTGGGTTATTGATATTCAAAAGTCGAGACAGGACGTCAACACCATGAGATGCATAAGACTTACAAGACATTGGAACTGCGGTTGCGAATCTCAAATGTGCTGAGATGCTTTGGAAGAACCTTCAGCAGCACTTTCAAGAGCTTGGCGTCAACTACCGCTGTGCTGGCTTGGGTCTCATTGAACCCATGGCTGGCACCATCCTCACCTGAAGAAAGATTAATACACAAATGATTGATGGCAGCATGTTTCTATAGAAACAGTGCTTTCGTACAGCAGATGCCCTTCTTTTTCTCTCTTGAAGAAATCCGCCTAGCGTGGCGTAGATTGTCACCACCTGGCGCGCCGCTTCGCGCCCGATTTCGCCAGGAGAGTGGAGCTTCGATGATTGCTGAAACAACCTGGTGGCTGCCCTTGAAGAGATACAGTACGTATCATCATCATCATCATCATCCCATCCCGGATCCATCGCCCCATCACCCACCACACCCCACCACTCTGCTCTAAGTCTTCAAAATTTGTCTCCGCTCATCTTCATCGGCCTGTCCGTTGAGGTACCAGGTGGCAAAGGCCGCGACCATCCAATTCAATTGAGTCTCCGCAAAGATCACCACTTTGGACTTCGGCTCTACACCTGGGACGGACGCGGCAGCCGCGACCGAAAGGTCCGGGGCATCGAAGGCTGGTCGCTTGGTGGGTTGGTCGAGCCATGTCGAGCCCATCCTTCTTCGATCCTCCACGCCTGTGGCTGCCATTCCCTTGGCCAAGTTCTGGATACGTGCGAAGTACTCCTTGTGTTTCAGCCATTTGTACCTCAACGAAACTCAGTGTGACTCGTTGTCTCATCTGCAACTGAAACTGCTGGAACTGTTCCAAAATGTTCCGTTCGGTTGCAACCGCCACAGCAACTTCCGTTCGGTGTCTTTCACAACCTGCATAACCTGCGCTCCGAGCCCTAGAGCTCTTCTTCGTGGATGAAACGCCAATTGAAGCGTTTTTGCTCCTAGTAGCGATGCCAGGAGCCCCTAGTAGCTTCTTGCTCCTAAAGGTCCTTTTCTTTGCTGAGACACTCATTTTCCAGCTGAATCTTTTCTCGCTTCGCACCACCCTCCTGGCGGTGTCGGCCAATGATGTCCGTGGGGAATAGAGGGGACAATGTGCAAATATTATACTCTTGGTGGTTCACCGGCAGGGATACAGCAATTATATACCCTCTATTCATCACCCTACCAAGTGAAGCTAGCACAGGCTAGGCCATCGAAACGGCTTCCTCGCCGCTTCCAACCGTCCTCGATGAAGTGCACCTTCACCACATCACGCCAGCCAACTGCGTTCTCCTCTGAACGCTTGTCCTGAAGCCGTGATTCCGTGATGTCAAAAAACAACTATATATTCTTGATATTCCACCAGCCAATGAGGATGGATTTGGTGATGCGCGCTCGCTCCTGGATGTTTTGGCTTCAATGGAAGTCCAGGGCGGCCGCTTCTCCGCTTCGCGCAAAACTACTGGAAATGACATGATGGTGGATTGTCAGGAGTATACCTATGCTGAGTGGAGTGATCAGAAGTGACGAGGGCACTCATTCATATCAAGCATTCAAAACTCAAGACAACATACCCAGCATTTAAGGCAAACCATGAATGGGTGCATTGGTGAAACATGGTCAAAGATCGCACCCCACAGCATCCAAAAAAAGCAAGTATCTCCCGCAATTATCCCTCAGTATCGCCTTGATTTTCTCCAACAGCTCCAGTACCGTCTTCGAGCCGCACTTGGGAAAGGATCTGCAGGCATGCGCGGCATGTGTAGATCAATAGCAGGTGAACATAAGCTACAAAAAGAGCGCGACCAAGGAGCGCCCCCTTCAAGAAAGCTTACAACTTCACAAAAAATACAAGGATAAGGTCTTTCCAACACCTCTGAACCGACCCTTGCCCACACCCCTTGGCGGCAACCCTTGCCAACAACGAGCGATCCAACACTTCCACACATCTGGAAGAGAGGCACATCCAACGCACCTCAACGCACGGTTTTGCTCGATGTTCCAGAGGCAACATCCGAAGCCCTCCTTCTCGGTGCTCAGATCCAAATCACCCCACCTCACAGACCGGCTCTCTCGAGCCGTGTGAAGGCGTCGCCAGTCTTGATTCCGAAACACTGTCTCGGGTGGCCATTCTTAGCCTAGGAAGTGAAGCCCATTGTTTATGAACCTGCACCATATCACGCTTGCAAGACAAAAACAAAAATCAAGGCACTGGCAGTTCCAACACTTATAGCTTGAATCACTTGAATGTAATGGATCGACAAGTGTATTGCGATACCAAAACTCTGAGCTGGATATCCAAGACGCTTCTCATGCCTTCGAAATGGATCCATGATGCCCCAAATGGCACGGTTCACTAGCGTTCCTACCAATTGAGCACTCAACTAGCTGCAACATCGAAGTCGTTGGAATCAAGAGTCGAGTGCATGCGCGAGACGTGGTTCGCTGTGCGACACGACAAAATCCACCAGAATTGGGGTTCGCGTCACGCCATGAGGGCATAGCCCAAACTCTAAAAGCAAATCATAAAGAGGATTTGAAAGAACCCATAAGATTGCCAAAGGCCCGTTGTGTTCGGCATACCCAAAGCATCAGATTGCAACACTGACGTCTCCATGCCTGGAAGTTATCTGAACCAATCTGAAGCAGCAGCGGAAGCAATGGTTCATGATGGTTCAGGAGGAGGGGGGTTCATTCCCTTGACACTTGATGACGCGATTTACAATAAGTATACAAGTGCACAATACTTTGTAATCTATTCTCAAACCTTGATGCAGCTTGCCCATGTGAGCGTTGAAGAAGTAACCAAATACTTAAAGTATATAAGTAGATAGATAAATAACTCGACATATATAGTTACATATATATATAGTTATATATACATGTATGTGTGTATACTATATATAATAGTTAGTGTCACTGTTAGTGTCCAGTACTTGATGTCTTTCTTGTCAGCAACTGGGCCCTTTCTTTTGAGGGGCCGGATCGTTCGCTGTGGATCGGTCTCTGTCGCACCCGACGGGCCTTCGGTGTGATAGGTTTCTCATCCAGAGGTGTACGAGATCGGCTTCTGGAGCCTGAAAGTGTCCCAAGTTTGGTGATCCTTTTGGCAAGCTGGGAACCAAAATGGAAGGAAGCGTCTGCCATCATCCTTGTCGCAGTAGAAGTGGCATTGAGCAGGAGACTTAGGGAAACAAATACGAAAAAAAAAAGGGATAAACGGCTCCACAAGGGCAGGATAGATAAACGATGATAAACGGTTCAACTTCTTCTGATTCACAACTGATTTGCTGGTCTTCCGCTGTCTTCCGGCGCTCGGGAGAGCCTATGCTCCGATCCGACTGGCTCTGTGAACGAGGACTTCTGGAGACGACGGCCTTGCTGAGACGACAGCTTCTATGTCATCCGATGTTCAAAGAAAACGAACAGCAAAGGATGACAAAGCCACCCCCAATCTTTATCAAAGGCTTGCACTAGTTCCTCTCCCTTTGTATTCTTATAGTTAAACTCCAACTGTCCTCCATTACCTTGCCCCTGGGGTCGTGTCTTCTTCGGTGTTGATCTTCCAGAAGGCAAAGCCTCGGTGATGTCGACACTGCCACCCGCTCATGTGGATTGGGAGATGTTTTTGGCAACTTACCCGCTGGACTGCTCGTGATCGCAAGAAAGAAAAGAGACTGATCTCTGTTACGAGTAACAACTGTACCACGATGTACATTCTCCAAAACACAGATCCCAAGAAAGATACTGTAAATAAAGAAAGAGAGAGAGAGAGAGAGACAGGAAAAAAAGATCGTCTACAGTCTCCACGCGTGCCTTTTTCGGGTCTTCAGTCTCCACGTTGCGAACAGCACTTGGAGTTCGACTGTGATCGACTCTCCCTCTGGATGGGATCTGCCGCTCATGCCCCGTGACCTGACAAGGACCCGTTCACGTCGTGATCGGCTCATTCGGTGGAGGACAAAAACCGTAATTGGTTCGTTGTTCCTTTTCTGGGAATGCAGGTGTTGTCCTATTCGTGGATTCTATCTATAGTAGAGGTCTTTGGGCTCTAAACGATGTTTTTGATTGCTTTTGGATTTCTGATCTGAGCCTTCCGGAATATACTGGGAGTCTGCAAGTACCTCATCTTGTATGAACAGAATGATGTTGGATCCACAGATTTGTCAAACAGTATAGGGTAGAAAAGGTCTCGCAGAGTTATCTCAGACCCTAGTGACCTAGTGACCCTGTTTGGGGGGGTTGGAACTAGAGAAAGTTGTTTCTTCCAAATGTGATTTTCTTTCTTACCTGTCTTGGAATTTGTTCCTTTCTTACTTCCTGTTCTTTCCCAGCTACAGTCCGCCTGTCGTTCTGGGACTCTGAGCTGATCCCCATCAAACTTCCTTATTACTAAACCATTGCAAAAGTTGCAAAAACACTCATGTTTAAGACGGTAGTCTACGGCTGACCCCTGGAATTGATTTATGTTGTAAATTGTCTGGGTGTTCGTAATAGTAGAAGAGGTGTTCCCTTTCGATTATCACTTCAACAATTGTTGTCCTTTGCAACATCAATTCAACCAAAAGGATTTCCTGTGCATTTCCTTGTGTCCTTCACAGTAAATTCAATAAAAGAACCTCCCTGTTGTTGTTCTTTTCTTCAACATCAATTCAACAAAAGAATTCCTTCTCACACCCACATCAGTCACTAAGAATCCGTTGGGAGATGGTCAGGGCAGTTGATGTTCTTCGGCTCTACTTCGGGCAACAGGGATTTTAGACCTAGTCCATTTGAGTGCGGATTGTAACAGGAAGGGGGCCGAAGTGGGAGGTCTATTTTAATACACACCCATGTTCTGTCCATTCTCCCAGCCAGCTTAGTCTGATTCACAATCATTCGGATGAGACGTGGGTAGCCCGTGGACTGGCCCGTGGGTAGCCACCAGACCTTGGCCTCGTTCCGAACGGTCCGTCTGGACCCGCCCCACGCCCCACGCGCACCTTGTGTGCCCCCTCTTCTCTGGAGGTGCTGCGAGTGGAGATGGCCTCGGGCTTTGAAAAGGGGCAGATCTGGAAAATGCATGGAATAGAAGTTGAATGAGCGTACTTGTCACATGTTGTTTTCATTAGCTTCCTTGATGAATGCCCTTTGCATAGAGAGTCATATCAGAGTAAAAGTTCTAAGCACCTGGCAGACCCACTGCGGTGTGGCTTTTCAGCAACGTCGGAGTGCACATGCCTGCCATAGAGATAGAGATGCAAGCCACTTGAAGGGGCCACCGAGTGTTCTCAACATCCTTGCCTGACTCCCGGTTGGTGCGAGTGAGGAAGGAACTTGCCTTGCTTCCTTGGTGGATCCAGTCTGCATGGCCCAAAAACAAACATCCGAAAACCTTGCTTGAAGGGCTCTTAGCCAGCCAATTAACATCAGCATCGTTCAGCATCTTTGGGGTAATGCGACAATCAATGGAAAACAACACAAACAAAAGAGAAACACCTACTATATTACTATATTGATATAATATATCCTGGAGAAGACCTACTCTACCCACGTTCGGTTCCATGTCCTTTGTCAATCATTCCATCCACTCCAACACGCCCCATGACCGACGACCGCCCAGTCTCCCATGAAGCAGCTCGAGGACTTCCGGCGCCGCCTGGCAGGGGTGATTCTTTCCGAAAGAAGCCTCAATCTGCACACCAAACATGGATTAGGGTCCACTGAAAAACACAACTAAACACACACACACATAAAAAAAAAATCATCATCTCACACCCCACCACCCCAAAGAAATGGAACAAGGATGAGAAAGGATGAGAATGGTGCCCACACTCTGGTCCAAGAGACCACACTTTTAGGGAATATGATCGAAACACCGACCCTGAGACAGATCTTCCGGAGGGTTTTGGAGGTAGGTTCCTGGCACAAAGGTAGGGAGCCACCTGAAAGGTTCTGCTTCTAGAGCTTTTGGGTCGCATGTTCTACTTCCAATGGAAAGCCGTGGAAATGCCATCATCGATTCCAAGCCAAAACAATCAACAGTAACACTGTGGATCGCTAGGAGGCTGCATCTCCTGACTCATTCTCTCGAAAACCTCGTGGTTGACTGCCAAACTCAGAGACAGGCTGTGCTGATGAAAAGCACACGCTCGAGTTTCAAAGAAAACAAGGAAGTACTCGCAAACTTTGCTGTCCATGAGGAATGAAAGCCAGCAGTTGACAACTCCTTCAGCTGCAGCTTGTGAACATCTGTGTCAGTTTCTTGTACTCCCGCCTTATGTGTGTTGATGGCGAAGCGTTTTAAATCTTGCTCCTGGCCCACAACATCCACTCAAGTTCATTGTTTGGGAGAAGGACACTTTGATGATCATTTGATCATCAAGAACAAATCTTCCAAAGGCTCGGTTGATACCTCCAGCACAAACAACCGTAAACAACCCATTTCTCCGACCTGTCTCGCCCGTTTCGCCCGTTTCGCCCTCCCGGTCCCCGAGGGTCGGTCCTTCTGGAGGGTCATGGCCAAGCTAACTCCACGGTGCACCACCGACACGTGTCTCTGGGCTCCGCCTCGACCGCCACTGACTCGAATGATTCACTCGACGCGTTGGCGGAGTGGGGGGTTTGAGGCGGGTTTAAGGGGAGAAGAGGTGAAATGAAACGAAACAAACAAACAAACAAACGATCAATGGCGTCCCATGTCCAGTTCTCTCATCTAAGACTCTGAATTGGTATCAGACCTCAATGAGTGCACAGTGTCTAGTGTTTTCTCCTTGAACGCGATGGACTTTGAAAGGATTCTTCCTCGCACCCTTGCTCGCTCTGGCTCGCTCTTGGCTCTGCATTGAGGTGTGATTCAGGATGATCAAATGGGCTTTAATTGGTTGAGCTGCGTGTTGCGAATTGGAAAGGTACATGAGGATTAGGTGGGGTGAGTTGCGTTGTAGAAATGCAAATGATGCGACGCATTGTTTCAGGAGACAAGGGCATTGCGCGCATCGTGTTGCGCGCATATCAAATAATATATCGTTTGCTTTTGCTGTGCGAATTTCGTCTAACCGGCAAACAATAAACCTTGGGCGAGATCCACTGCGTCATTTGTTGCAGGAATGCACTTGGGCAATGGCAATTTGTTGCACAGGAATGCAAAGCTAGTTAAGGGCATGAACAGTATACAATGAATGAAACTTGCGTTCCACTTGGACTCTCCGGTGTGGTCGGCTTCTTCCTCAAAATATGAAATACTCTTGATTCGTTCAGCGCAATCTGAGGGCACCACGAGCGCCTGATCCATGTTGCAAGGATTGTGTGGACTTCCTGGCCACCTGACGGCACCGGGTTGCACATCACGACGTCGCTGCGTGCCTGCAACTTTTCAAAAACTAGTAACAATACACTACCAAGTTGAATTCCATTGCTAGTAGGTTGGAGGCCATCTCTAGTAACAAGAGGCTACGAACGTAGCTCGGAGATTGTCCCTAGATGTCCCTAGTGGAAGTTGGGATCACACATCATCACATACTAAATGCTCCCTAGGATCTCATGGACCCCAGCGCAACGACGAACTGGGTGGATCTCAGTTTGGCTGGCGGTCATGTTGGTCAACCGAATTTCATCTTTTCTGAATGGCAAAATTGGGCATTCGTCCTAGCATGTCATGTCGGAACAATTGAGATGAATTGAAACAAAACATTTTGCCAAGTGCTCTGGCAATTGGGATGATGCCAGGTCTTGGCCTCCTACCTTTCGCACAAGGAAGCTACGTGGCATCTCCAAAAAACTTACAGACCCGCAAAATAGGCTCACAACATTTCACAAATAAGAAAGAATGTTTGCTCATGATTGCTCCTTCATCTCACACTCCTGGAGTTCTTTCTGGCCCAAACAATCACCACACCGCGAAAACGGACGGCCTCGGGAATCCAATCGCGGCCCTTCCGCGGCGTGGCGCGCGGCGTTTCCGACCTGCAGACCACGGAAGATGAAGGGAGCAGGAACCGAGGAACCGACTGAGGGAGAAGCAACACATGGATCTCATTCAGTTCTTTTGAAACAAAGGCACCCCGTTGTCCGGCATAATTCGATGTAGATAGTCCACAATTGGTTCAGTTCTCTTTCGTTGTTTCCAATATTGCTCTTTGGCATGCAATATACTTTGTGAAACATAAATATACATATGTACAACATAAATCTAAATTGTAAAGGTAAATAAAATTCGATATGTATATAACTCTAAAAATTCAATTTCATAGCAACCACATCTGTTGTAAACATTTTTATAATGCTCAGTTTTTGCGGGAGTGTCTCTGGTCATCGCATTATATAAGTCTTCTTGTCCGATGACAGTAATGGCAACGTGGCTTACAGGCGAGATAATGCTCGGCACGGGCCAATGTCAAGTGTCACTACCTCCAAAGGTTCGGTTGGGCTTTTAGAGTGGCTTTCCATCGTCCACTGACTAGCCTTCCAAGCTGACGGGAAGATGCACACGCTCTATCAATACAACAACCCAAAGATAGACGAGCGCATCTCCCTTCCCAACTTCGAAGGCGATGGCTTTATAGTGGTTATCCACTCCACCACTGTTACTTAAACCGAGTTGGTCGATGTACATGGTCCGTCAACCCAAGTCCCCACAGGATGACGACCACATCTTCCTTCCCAATTTCAAGAGACCTCCTGTTCGATGTGTTTTTTTTCAGCAGTGTTCCAACGTCCACCTTGTTGTAGATTGTTTTTATAGTGGCGTTCCATCGTCCACTGTTCATTGAAACCGAGGGGTCAACCCAAGTCCCCAAGAACCTTCAGCCAAAACACGGCATGCACTTTATGACTGTATCACTTCCGTGGTCGTTCCTGTGCATCACCCCAAAAACTCCTCACGCCCTCCACAGTCAATCACTTCCGTCACGGATCCTCAGACTGGGCCTCTTCTCGTAATGTCATGTAATGTCTGTCTTGTCAAATATGGGCCACTTCACCGCACCCAGGACTTTCCAACTGATCTTCGATCACCCAGACTCCGACCGGACTCCTTCGACGCTTGGCCGAAGCACCGGCCTTGCTCTCTGCTCCTGTGGGCTGGGCATCTCACGCGAGAGATTGTGATCCACCTGGAAGATGAACGGAACGACCACGACTGGATGGACAACCCGGTCCAAGGCTTGAATTGAACATGCTAGGCGGTTGACATCTCCAAAAACGCCAAGATCTGAACCCGGGAGCAAGGATGCTACCAGGGACTCCTGGCCTTACTACTAGGAGCAAGGACGCTACTAGGGGCTCCTGGCATCGCTACTAGGAGCAAGGACGCTACTAGGGGCAACCCCTTCGCCAAGAGGATCTGAAATCCCCCCTTCCCATCCATTCCCCACGCGGGCCGGATGATCTGACCATCCCTGCCCAACGTGTGCGCCTTGTTGGGAACCAGAACGCTCAAAAGCGCTCGGGACCTGAAGCCAAGCGTCTGAATGGAGCACAACAGGTGGAAGTGCCAAAGAAAAAAGGAACCAAATGTATCAAGGAGTCTAAGGAGTCTAAGCAAGTCATATAACTACAGTCTATAACTGCAGTCTCAGGAGACATAAATGCCGTCGATGTAGCGTCATCTTTACTGTTTGGACCATGGAATTGCGTACAACTTTCCACTGGAATTGCAAGTTGTCATCCGTTTCTTTCACACCATCCGAATCGAGCCAGTCGAATTGTCACTTCTCAAGAGAGTCATCTGCGCCTTTGAATCGATCCATGCACGACACCTGCGTCTCATCTTTCCAGTATTAGAAGTAGGGAGACCTCCCCGTTAGACCCCTACCAGAAGAAGAAGGGAAACAAACCAAAACCCATTGTTTGAGGGTCTCCCCATTCTCAATACACACCCGTGTCCTCCCATATCCAAGCTCTCTCAAGCTCTAGGGCTGCAACCACTGGTGCAGGCTTTCGTTCCCTCCGACATGAATGCCAATCTTCTTGCCCTCAGCCCATGTCGACTCCGACGCTCAAGTTCAGCCGCTCTCGGCGCTGAGCCCTGTGGAATCAGCTCGGTCACCGTCCCTTCAGGTCGACAGCGACATCGATGCGGTCGACCGACCCTGGGGTTCTGACTCCGAGATTCAGAATCAAGCCTGGCATGCTGCTGATTCGGCAATCAAGCTGTTCATGCTTGGAGATGTTGGTTTTCACGAGAAGCAGCGTGAAGAGCAAAAGCTGCCGACCTCCACTGACTGTTTCCACGCCACGAATGCTTGACATCAAAATCCTGCTGTCCTCGCAAGAGATGGTGCTATGATGTGCTACAGTATAGAAGATGGCATTGCAGTGTTGCTGGATCAATTCCTAGCAGCACACAGTCCTCCTTGAAGCCCAAGCTGGCCTGTAGAGCAAAGAGCATATTCTGTGGATGTCTGTAGAGCATATGACTAACGTATTGCGTGTCTGCTGCGCACAAATTTGCAAGCACTCACTTTCCCTCTTTCAAAATGGAGCCTTAGTAGCGCTGCCCCAGCTGTCAAGACGGTCCTTCGCTGAAGCGCAAAGTCTGGCCACGGGTATTTACTATGTTTCCTCCAAACAAGCGCCACCAAGCTAACAGAACCAGCTTCAGGGCCCAGTTCGGTCAGTCGCCTGCTCGTCTGTCCTTGAAGAGAATGGTCAAACGCACCACCAATCTTTGCTGATGCTGAAAGCCCAGCAAGCCCCAATGCACCACCTTCTCCTGGCAAAAACAAAACAAGCAAATCGGTACGAGATGGTACGAGTACCCCCTGAGTCGTCCGCTGGCAAGGTCTGCACCCAGTGCTGGAATTGCTCATCGTTGACCTTGACAAAGATGCCAAAGAGGTCTCTTCTAGCAGCCTATAGCTTTTAATAGAACGTGTGTCTGGAAATACAGCACGCATATCCCAACTCCGTTGCGTCAGTTCCATCATTGGGAGACGAACCCATTGTCTTCACTTCACCCGCCTCTGAAGCAACCTGAGAGTGGTCGAACTTGCCCCTCTCAACAGCATGGCTCCCGTCCTCCACAACGGAAAGTGGCAGCAAGCTTACAGCAATTTACTTAGCTGCAACGTCACTGGGCTGAACGTCAAATCCATCAAGCTTTCCACTGTTCAACACCCGATTTGCAATAGGTTTGCTCTCCTTCAAGAAGGGGCTGCGTCTGTTAATGAACTGTCGTGCGTCACCATCAACGTTGCTTGGTGTCTCGGCAGAGCCATGTGATGGGGGCAGGAAGAAGCATTTGAGCGAAAGAGTCCAACACCAACGCGACATTGCAAGGATCCTCAAAAAGATGATGCAAACGTTTTGCAAGAAGACAGTGGCCCAATGGTGGATCTGCTGATCTGCTGGCTACTTACACCGCACAAATTCCTTATGCAACGCCACTGGTTGAATGGAGCAGGAGTCTGTACAGTACAACCCTTGCTGCAGTGACAGC
Source organism: Durusdinium trenchii (assembly GCA_963970005.1). NCBI lineage: Eukaryota > Dinophyceae > Suessiales > Symbiodiniaceae > Durusdinium > Durusdinium trenchii. The sequence goes on along the minus strand of CAXAMN010021485.1, from coordinate 530,395 downwards.
TGTGTGAATCTGAGCTGTCTGAGTTGCTGCTGAGCTCACGACTTGGCTAGCTTCATTCCTGGATGCTTGAGGGTCCGGTGAAAGGACAGCAGGGATTCCAAACAAATGGGTCCGAGGTGGTGATTTTTCATACGTACATGATAAGTCCGGTTTCTTTAGTCTTGACCCATCGTTACACCATACTTCATGTGTGATCATTCTGCCAACCAATGGCCGTTGGCCGCCCTCTTGTCTTGGCGAGAGGGGGGATGTCCGGTCTATATAAGTTCTTGCTAAGCTACGGCTAAGCCTATCGTCGACATGAGTGGGTGAAATGTCCCGTGTAGCCGCGAAGAAGAGCGCTTCATCCAGTTGAACTCTCGAAGATGAACATGAATCGAATCATGAATCACATATCTTTCACAAGCAGCTGCGCTTCTATATACACAGAGTACCAGTGCGCACCCAGGATGGAAGAGCAGCTGGAAGGTGGCCACCCAAATCTCCATATCCTGCAAGTCGCTTGAGAAAGTGAGAAAAACAAAGTCTGTGCTGTTGCATCACCATCTGTGCTTTTGCCACGTCGCTTTCCAAAGCTGCTGAGTTTGGATGTGTTTCATGTCGCCCGTGCGGCGGCCCTCCACGTCGTTCACTGGGAGTCGTCCGACCGTCTCGTCCCACCGGTGTCGTCACGGAGCTTCGCTCCGTGCCGACCCCGTTCGCTCCGCTCGCTCCGCTTGCTCCGCTCGCTCCGCTCCTCGCCCTCTGGAACTCGAAGCTCCAAGTCTGGGAGCCGGAGCGGGAGCGATGCGCGCAGCTCGCGATGCGACGGCGCGGAGCTTCAAGGGACGAGTGCCCATGCCACGTGCCCCAAACAGCATGAAAACAACCAAAAACAGCATGACATGCTGTCCCCTCAAAGGTAAAAGGTGAAACATGTAGGCGGGCTTAAACATCTTAAAAAGGAACCACCTTGTTCAACAGGCGAGGAAGGCGGATCGAGAAGTGGATAGTGACTTCTTATGAGCTGTTGACCTGTGATTGGTGGCCGCAGCAGTCACAATCAAGTCTCACAGCCTGACCATACTGAGTCTCATGCTGCCACTGCGAAGCTCAAAGATGAAAGCTTTGTCCACGACCTGTATTCTAGGCGACAATTGTGCTGCTCTTGAAAAGTGTTTCACGCTGACAACAAACCATGCATGGGCTAAATTGCAGTTCTAGTATGTTTGAAGAAGATTGGATTGGACTTAGAAAGGAGGATTGTATTTGGATACAGTTTATGAATTTATACACAGTTCACCCCGAGCTTGGCTCGCGCACCCGAACGGCTTTTACGTCCATGGCCATCACAACAACACCTGCCAACTCAAAGTGCAAATGGACCAAGCAGGTAAGCATTTACATTGCACAGGCAAACAGTCAGGACCGTTTGCGTGCACACACGCTAACTTGAAGGGGAGGGAACCCAGAAAAACTCCAGAATCACTGCCGCGGCAAGATCAATGAATGGTCTTCAGTTTTTGAGTGAGCACACTGAGCACACCACAAGTCTTCAACGTCCACCCCTCGTGTAATGACATAGAGCAAATATATGACATGAGCAAATACGGGTCTCAAAGAACTCAGTTCGCTTGTCAGTTCGCACCTCCTTCTTCCTCTCGAAATGCACTTGCAGCATCAGGGAAGCGCTCAAAGCGATCGACGTAGACCAGAAAGTACCGAGTCTGGCGGTTTTGCTGTTCGAAACATTCGAGTTCGGCCCTTTATCTCTTTCGCCATCCGTCCCGTCGTCCCAAATAAAGAACGGCGAGACGATAAAGATGATAAAGCAAAGCATGCAGAAGAAAACATTAATGCGGGGACAACGGTATTGGGAGGACGTGTTTCATGGGAATCAGATGCTGAAAGACACAAAAACAAAGGATCGTTCGCTCCCGCCACCGAGACGGCTTTCGAGGCCTCTTCCGAGCCATCTGCGGTGACCTAGGTGTGTCGGTGACCACCGTTTAACCGTTCAGAACGAACGAACGTCCTCTGAACCGCGGTCTCAATCACACGACCACGCCGAAGGGCATCGGTGGCTCAAAGGCTTGAGTTCCAAATCGGTGTTTTTTGAGGTGGCCAAATTGCTAGCATGACTTCTGCGCTGTCTTCCTCAGGAAATCTAATGAACTCATTCATGTTGCAAAATAGTCATGATTATTCCATGGTTATTCCATGCTTCCATTCTTTGAGGTTTGCCCCACCATTTGGTTCGATTAACAAAGCTGGCTGGAAACGAACAGAATCTGTTTAACGCCGCAGCTGCACACGGTCTCTGAGACAGGTACAACTTTGAGAGGTCCATGATGCATGGGCTTGTCGATGCCTTTCAGGACGGCAATTCCGATGTCCCGCGGACCGTTACTGTCCCGTCTGCGGCTGCCGCAGAAGGGCTTCCAACAGAACTGGAATCAACCCCTTTGACCAGAGACCGGTCTCTTTGACCATCTGCGGTTTCAGAGATCTGGTCGAGAGAACTCCTGGCTTCGACGAAACCGACCGAAAGCGACCAGGCCTCTCTTGGGCAACCGCACCGGCGTATCTGGGCCGCACACGGATGGGAGCCCACAGTGAGAAACCGGTGTCCGCCGGTGTCGAAACAAGCTTGTGGTCCAAACAACGGCACGGTGTTTTTAGTGCAAAAGGTGCAGTGCAGTGAGGTTTCTTCTACCCCCGAGTAAGTCGGGTGAAAGTGGTTCATCTACCTGATCCGAGTTCGACCTGATCCAGTTCAACCATAAAAACGGGTGTTGCTTCCCAGGAGCGGTTCGTTGTCTCTCAAAAAAACTTCATGAAATGCCCAATGTGGGCACCTGTTGGAGATCGCATGTTTTTCCAAAGGACCTCAGCAAGACAATGCCAGAACCACGAGGGCTTCGTTGTGATTCACAATAATGTAGACTCTCGATTCTCGATTCATAACCCAAGTTGAATTGGAAATCCTGCTCTAGACCGTCTACTCTTTTGTTAAATGGCTGTGGCAGGATGAAGACCCCCGCCCTGGGGCCAGCGCCGTCTTGCCCCTTCCTTCCTTTGAAAAGGTGGGAGCCAAGACCTTGGTTCCGTACGCACCAGGCGAGAGGCACAGAACCGAGAGCTGGGCAGCGAGTCGAGAGCTGCTCACTGCTCATCTTCAATCCGTTCACTAAGGAGGTCTTCACTGCTCAACTCCAAGGAAGACAACTCTGAAGGGAGCTACAGAGGCACAGACCTCTGCCAAGCAGGACCTCGGCTGCGTAGGTCAGCTCCACAGGCAGGTTTCGGTCCCGGTGTTATCATGTCGTGTTGTGTTAGGCTCACCTAAGCACGAAGGTGGATACCAAGCTGGATATGAGAATCAAGAACGATCTGTGCTATTTGTCCTGCCTATTGGAAAGCTGATGAAAACTTGCACAAATGCAACAGAGCTCACTTTCTCGACATAGCAGTGCCTCTGGTACATCTGTGCAGTACACAGGCTGGCGGGATGCAGCTGCGATGCTTCTTGTTTACAACAAAAGATCTGCTTCCATTGTCAAGAATGGAAGAACCACAGCCAAATATGCCATCAGGTGTTCTACAATCTCTAATGAATATGGTTAGATCATGGTAAACCAATAGAAGGAAGCCATTAATTTACGACGATGAAACATGGTAAAACTCGCCACCCACCAAGAAAGCAATGTGCCATTCCTTGATCTACCGATGCTTCTCTGTACATTCGCATCATGCTTCGCTGAATGATTTGCATCATTCCATCGAGTCCAAGCCTTTCAGGGTTGAACTGGCTTCTACATGGTGTGCCAGGAGTCCAGCCAAGCAAATGATGTAACAGGTAACACGATAATGCTTGCGCAGTATGGGGCAACAAATGGCAACCAATTTGCGCAATGTGTGGCAGTCTTCCAAACAATGATAGCTGCATAGCTCTCCCAACAGATTCTTGTTACAAGGACAGTCAGCTACAGACTCCTGTCGCCGGAGGTGAAACACTTCCCTCTCTGGACGGCCGCCCAGCGCGGCCGGCCGTCAGGCGGCCTTACCCCACATGACGTTGTGCACAAAAAAATGCGTAGACTGAACATTGTGTAGACTGATCCGTTCTTTTCGCTATTAAAATCTATGTTTCGTTATTAAAATCTGTGTTTCCTTATTAAAGAGTACCCTGGTCACAAATGGATGCTACACATCAAAGTTAGGTCGCTAAGCTGCAACATTTGCCGCTAGAATGCGCTAGAGTTTTTGTTGAGTCCAACCCAAGCTCCTGACTAGTCAAAGATCTCACCCAACCTCAATTCAGTCAGAAGTGTCAATCCAAATTAAATGACCGACAAATATAGAATGTACTGTATACAATGCTTTGGCAAGACTTCAGACAAGTGGCACCAGTCCACCCAACAAACCAGCTCCTCCTGCTGCAAGCATTGCTCCAGTGCCGCCTCCCATGCCGCCCATGCCACCACCAGTGCACCCGCTGGGCCCTGGGCCGTAGGCCGGGCCAGGGCCGTAGGCCGGGCCTGGACCATAGGCCGGGCCTGGACCATAGGCCGGGCCAGGGCCGTAGGCCGGGCCTGGCCCATAGGCGGGACCAGGAGGAGGACCATGAATATGAGAGCCAGGACCATAAAGAGGAGCAGCACCTGACAGGCGATGCGGAGATTGGAATTGGCATGGGTCTTAAGATCTGAAAGTGTTGCCGGAAGACCTCGAGCAGTTCTCTTGGTTGGGAAGTCCAACTTTGGTAAAAGGTTGAGTGAAGTTGTTTAAATAAAAAACATAATAGAAATGTTCACTTAGTCTATCTATGTTGATTCATCTATATTCCGCTTGTTTTTGTTTGCCAGTTGGTGGGGCAGTTGGTTTTGACCCACAGACACTCATGCCATCCGTTTTTAGTCTCCACCGAGCAACCTGGGCCGTCATGATATGCCATAGGAGCTGCGGCTGGAGCATGATAATGGCAACCAGGAGCTGGGCCTCCAGAGTGAAAGGCTGCTGGTTCGGGCTTCTGGTATCGTTCGATTGAATGAAGTTGGATCATGTCAAACATGTGCATTGGTCGATGTTTTTGTGGATACGACATGATACGATCAGGTGACCAGTGTCTGTACAAAAGACTATCTACTCATATGATTGTATATATGATCTCACCTGACGTGTTCACAGAAACCGCACGTTGTTAGAGGGTGATTTGGATGTATTCTGCATGTGTGTTTCCACCAGCTCTAACAACTCGATGCTGTTATTCTGAGTGAGATGCCAACCCTCTTCATCCAATCACTGGCCACTATCAAGCCAAGCAGCCAGGCCCAGACACCTGAGCTGAGCTGAGACATAACATGACATAACTAGTCTTCCCCCTGACGCAGCCTTTAACCTGAAAAAACACCTGGTCATACCTAGTCTTCAAGCTTCTCACGTGCAGCATAACCATCACCCAAAGCATCCCATCCCACATACACTATCACTATATATACAAGGGACAGGTTGTAAATCTCACTTGCGTTGCTCAAAACCTATCGAGAATTTGTTCAATGGGCTCTTCATTCACAAGTTCCTTTCCCAGCACTTTCGTGGCTTGTGGTTGGGCTTCAACGCTGCATTCTGTGCAATTACACTTTCGCAAGCTTTCGAGGACGGAACTGATTTCACAAGTGTTTGCAAGCTTTCCCGAGCTTTCGCAATCTTTCGCGCATGAAGAGTTCGCGCACTCTTTTGCGGATCTTTCGTCACTGCATGTTTAGTTTGCGCGAAGGCATAATACATCACGATACATTAACCTCTCTTCAAATTGTTACTTGGGAAGTCTTGACCGCTGCTCACTTAGCCCCGTTTCCTCCATGATGGTGTTTCCGCTTTTTTTTGTAAGCAACAGTCCACATCAGACTCCGGACGCGCGGAATGCAGACTCTTCTGGATCGTTCACCAAATTCACTGGGTGTCCAACAGGTGCTGTTGGTTTCATGCCCGGAGTGAAGCCCACCACGGCGCCTTCCACCACAGGAGGCCTGAGGGTTTACAAGGGGCATTCCTGTTGCTTAACTCACCAGTGGGCTCCGACAGAGAATATTGGGATGAACACTTCCTGAGAATGTAGAACCAATTATTATATACTTTATAATATATATTATATATACTAGTTTATTCTATACTGATACTGATTCTTTTGCCACAACTTGGGTTTCAAGAGAAGGTGGACGCATCTTTGTGGCTGGTGTGACCGTGCTGGCCTGGCGCCGCCAATCCCATGCAGCGCTTGATCAGCCGAGGGCTTGGGATAGTCAGCCTTCGGTGGCTTCGGCTTGCCTTGGAAGACGAATTTCTGGCGGACACAAAGACCACTGGGGATGACGCACCGGCCTTTATTCGAAGTTTTGGGATTGTTGCCAGTTGTTTTAAATGGTTGCAAGATGTACAAGTGAAGTGAATGAACTGGAAACCGTCATCTTTCCTCCTCTTTCCTCACCTAGGCCACCATCTTGCAACTGCGGAGCTGTCTTCATCTCTCACAATTCGGATTGGCCGCTCTTTACCTCCCAAGGTCCCAACAAAAACACGTCCGACATGCATGCTGCATAACACAAAGCTGATGCTGAAGGGAGACGGTGAACAAAGCAACACCTTTCTGGCTGTAGACTGTTCCTTTGAAGTCCGGTTTTGAAGGGTTCTGTTCATGAAACTCGGGCAAACTTATACCAGGCCAGGCCTGACTCTCTTCATGTGTCGTGTTTTTCTTCATTCCTGCCTGTCTTGATATTCCTTTGAACCATCCGCTCAAAGTCCACAAAGTAGTCCTTCAGTCAAGGCAGTGTCAAGGCAGGAGGCCTGGAGGCCTCACTGTTGTTCCAAGCGGACCATGTGAGAAGTCCCTTTTGCTTTGTTCAAATTGACCGCGACGTCAGAATATCTGGTGCTTCGGGTGATTTTCTCATCAAATCCATGGACCACCAACATGTGAGGTCGTGCACAGAAGGGGAAGAGCACCACAAGGCGGTTTTTCTTTCTGGACATGCTCACCCGAACACACATCGCTGACCGCGCTGACCGCCCCCCTCCGCGTCCCTTCGCTTTCGCCGTTTCGTGGTTTTGGCCTGTTTCGACGTCCGTCGGCACGCGTCACGACGGTCGGAGTGGTCGCACCTGCCCTCGCGACCGGAACTCGGCGCTCTTTTTGTCGCTCATGAAGGCCTCGATGAGTCGGAGATGGAATCGCGAGCCCTGACTGAGTCGAGGTCCATAGCTTGCCCGCATGACCATAGCTTGGCCACTATAGCTTGGCCTTTCGTGACTCATCGCGGAAGATTTGAGAGATTCAGAGTGCAAGTTCAAAGAGGTCAATGTCAAGTCCCTAAGAAATCGAGTCGGGCAGAGAATTCTACATTACATGGCAGTGATTGCCATGTTTAGTGGCCATTTATAGCCTTTAGCGTGTTCCACTTTAAAAACCATCCAACAAAAAACCAATAGCCTACCTTGATGTGAATCAAGCCAATCTCACCATGGCCTGATCTTATTTGATCAAGCTTGGATGGTTTTTCCTTTGAACCAAAACGGCACCTGTGCACCTGTACCCGCTGCCCATCCTCTCCTCGCAGCTGCCCATCCAGTCGTTTCGATGTGATCTGCATCGCGCCTTGAGTAGGATCTCATCTTCCCCTCAGTTCTGCGAGAGGCAAACCGAGCGCAAACCGAGCTGACGTCCAACGTCCACACAGGGACCGGTCCAACAAAAACAGGTGCCGGCGGTGCCCGGTGCCACGAGTGTGGGGAACCGGGGGTCCCATGGGGTCCCTGGTTTCTGGGTCACTCAGAGTGAATTCTTGGAATGACGAGAGCACCTCTGCCTCGACTCTGTCGCTTTATGTAACTGCCTGGACACGCTAAGTGAGCGATCGATCGAGCTGAAGAGCTGAGTACTGAACGATCGACAAAGTCTTCCCACTTGTCTCCCAGCTTCAACCTTGAAGAGCTTCGTGCGGAAAAATAAGAGCTTCGTATTTTGACACCCAGTTCGACATCATCAGCTAAAGATAGCGGAAGGGACGGTTATAGAATGTTATAGATGATGAATGATGAAGGAAGCATAGGAACTCATGTCATGAGTGGATCGAGACGAACCAGTAAATGACATGTAATTACAGATAATTGCAGTGTCACTCAGCTCATCACTGAGCTCATCACTGAAACTTGGGCATGGTCACCAGTGGCTGAGGCAACACTTCTGGTCACCGATCGGTCAACTCGTCGAGTCGTCTTGAGCCGAAGGAAAGTCATTGATCGTCGGGTGTCACGACGGGTAAGCAGCATGACATTGGTTGTACTCATTGTAATTAATCCCCCACTAAGAATCATCCAGACTGGGGATTTGAGGGGGTCCAAGCTCAGGTGATATCATTTGCTTGTATGATATGATAATATATGATATGTGCTTGACATGTCCTGGCTTGAATGTTCCACATCCAACTACACCGGTGTTGGGCTCCCGATTCGCTGACATGCGTTCGCTTCCAAGGCACTGCCAGGTCTCGAAGGCTTGGACGACTTTGACCTTCAAAGGGCCTGAACTGTTGGCATCCTGGGCGCACGAAAGGAAAGCTCGCCCGAACGCCGTTCAGCGTTCCAGCGAACTCTTCGCACGAACGGCGCGTATGCGAGCGTTCTTCTCTTCAGCGATGGATGTTGTTCGTCTCAAAAGGGAAATGTGGGCGTTGGTGCTTTTTGTGTTTGGGGAGTGTGGAGTTTCGGTAGAACCTGGAGCAAATGGATGGGACGAAACCAAAAAGAAGCAAAAGATTCGAGATCAAAGAAAACGGCCCCGTGAGCGTTGTAGTAGCACCATCTGCTAGTGAGAGTTTGAAAAAACGACACAAACTCGCCTGGATTTCGAAGGTGCTGTTCGTGCTTGTCACCTGGACATCTATCAAATTCATTCAAATTCCAGGTCCTCAATCCACAACCCTTCAACATGGCATGATCCGCAAATACCAAACATTACAAATGTCTTCAGCATCAATTTGATTGTTGACACCTTCAGTTGCCTTCAGTCCTTGTAAACCATCCATACATTGGAACCTTTCCTATAATGTCGCTCCGTTGCTCCAGAACGCTGCTCAGACATCGGATTCTCCGCCGGCCTTGACCGTCTGCATTTCTCGAACTTGTACGCTCTTCGTGGGATCCTTGGAATGTTCGCAGGATTCCTTGAGCCACCCCATGTTCGCAGACATTCTCTCATGCAGCAGTACTTGGGGGACCAAATGATGGCGTTCTTCGATGTTTGAGTGTGCGCCCCTCCTTCCCAATAGTATCAAAATGTGGGTTTTCCTCCAAATTCGATTACTGCATGTCCCCTGAGTCGAAATTTCTTTCTGCAACACTCGGAGAAAAGCTTGGGCCCTGGCAGCGTATACAATGTCCTGAAACGGCCATGGCTCAGTCACTGGGGTCTCTTCAGTCTTGAGAAGTTGATTGGACTTCTCTAAGTTGGTGGGTAAAGAAGACCTGTTCGCATCCGTTTCGCAGTTGATCGCCATTTTGATTCGCCGATTTTTCATCGGCCAATTTTGCAAAGCCAAATCCTAACGAGTCGAAACAACACCTGAGGAGTCGATATGTACCACTCAAAACCATCTGCATGACATGTGTGCAGTTATGCTGATGCTTTTATGAAGATTCATCAGGATGAAGCAAAGCTGCAGGGCATGTTTGATGATTATCATTATTACTATTATTATGATTATTAATATGATTATGATGATGATGAGTCATAATTTTGGGGATCTCACAAACCGCAACCTCAGGGTTTCTGGGTCCATGGAGTTGCGGGTGCTTCCTTTGTTGTGGCGGCCTCGGGGTTTTCGAAGAACGCCAGCCGGTCTGGGTAGAGCACTCCATGCCTGCACAGAAGGTAGTTTCAAGTTTCACCAAAAAATGGAGTTTCTCAGCATCTTTCAACTTTAGACCCACCCCCAGCCCCAGTGCTTGACTTGCCAACTGAAAGACCAAGTTTCAATTGGCTGTGTATGGCAGCGCCTTGCCTTCGATCTTCAGTCCCGTTCTTGGACGAAGACCCATGACCCGGGACGCGTGACGCGCGTCCAACGTCCCGGCCTTTTCTGACCGTTGACCTCGACCTTGGTTCGAACGACGTGCGAAGCGTTCTGACTGTGGAGACCCGATCTGGCTGAGAAGTGTTTTGCAAAAGGAAGCCTCGAAATCCAAAAAGTGGGTGGGCAAAAGTTGACGTTGACGTGCATCTTATTTTTCCTTCACGACCTTTCAATGGCATGTGGTTGAAAGAGAAAAGAAACAAAACATGTGTCACATCTCTTTCAGCAGTGAAATACTCTACTAAGCCCGGCACTGCACCGGAACAAATCGCTCGATTCCGCGCAGGCCGGCTGGGGGAGCTGGGCTCCAGCAAATCTCCCGGGAGATCGTCCTGGGAGAGGTGGACCATCGAAGAGGTGTCCAACGGGTGTCTGCACTGCTTAGGGATCTCCATGGGATCTCCATATAGGCACCCAGACAGGATGGTCCTGGCACTGGTATATATGTTTGATGTTGTTTTCCTTGCGAGGCCGAAGCCTCCAGAAGATTTGCAACTATTTGCAACCTTTCATCTCCTTCACTCTTCAACTGGCCTCCATTTCTCCCGGTGGCTGGCGAGCAAAGCTGGGTTCCGCCTGGTCCCACACAGCTGTCGAGAGGTCCCAATGGGTTTCTAATCACCGTTGTCGAATGTAAAAGGCAAGTAGAAAACACTCATATCATGCGACTGACTTGATGGAATCGGCAAAATCAATTACTGTGGCCCAAGCCCAAGTTTTATCCCCTGATTTGGAGAGAAGGGGAGAATCCATTTCTTCATGTCACACATCAGGACAGCACTGGGTGAGGCAAAAACAGGTTGGGTCGACCATATTTAGATGGTATCCATTAAATCCATATATTGTATAGCATTATAAAGCCATCTACTCTCTGAAAGCAATGCATCCAGCCTTTGTCGCCAATTCATTCTGAAACTTCTCGAAGCCTTCGCCGCCTCAAGAAAAGCACTTGCACAGTAGGTCACCCATTTTATTAGGTATTAATTATAGGTATAGGTCATAGGCTCCAACTAGCACTGTGGATATCATTGTATAGTGGTTCACTAGGTTGCATAAAACCAGCTACTAGCTAGCTACTAGTAAGCTAGCAAAGGATATCTCAAATCTCAACATGAGGAAGAGAATTGCTCGAGACCTTTTAGTGAGAGGGATTTTGGGGCCAAGGTTCATCTTTCTCATTCTCAGACCTCACGACCGAAAAAGGACCCCACAAACAGGGACTCTGCTCTGACCGAGCCCACCGTTTCCTGTGGTCGAAAAAATGGTTCCCTAGTGTGAAAAGTTGGCTCCGAAATTCAGAACTGCCCCCCTTCGGAAGATTGGATACGTAGGAATCCTTTGCGTTTTTCTGACCGGAAAACATCCTCCTCCGTTTGACCAGCTCGGGCGTCTGACCGGCTCGGTTCCCGAAAAAAAAAAGAAACATGGTTCCTCCCAAACAGCGGCGAGGCTCTTCCTCCCAAGCGGCTGATGAAGCCATTACGGTTCACCTCGATCGGCTCGAAGCGCACCGTGGACTTCAGCTCCTGGCCACAGGATTTGGAACACCAATTCCTGGCTGTGGCATGCTGTGGGCCCGACAAACATCCGATCACAGCTGTGGGTTGAGCGACACCATTCGACGAACCCAATGGGAACCCATCATATGGGGACCCCTCCATTCACCATGCACCTTCGGCGCGTGCATCGCACCTTCGGCAAAATTCGACGAATCTACATACAGTGGGGTTCAGAGTAGATGGCACCGACCCCAAGATGTCCTGTCAACAGATGGGGTCCTAAAGAAAAATCCAAAACCTTTGGGATCCCTTGTGCCCATCGTATCAGAGCTCTCTCCAGGTCGCACGCGACCCGACGCACGCGGACTGTGACCGACCTGGAGGGGTCGACGCTTCTCAAGGACTTCCTCTGCCAGTGGCATGAACTCCTCCGACCCGCGCGGTCGAAACGTAAAAAAATAATGAAACGAAGCCATTGAATCGGAAATGAAAGGAACGTCATGAAAGGAACTGCATGTTTTCACTTGAAAAGTCTTCAGTCTAGCCTTTTGGCATTCCTGATTGCGAAACAATCCAAACATGTCACAAAATAATACAAAATATTTATGTGTCAAGTTTATGTGGCCCTCAACAAGCCTTGAGCACATACATCTTATGATGAGTTCTAATTATGTCTAATTGATATGCAATCAAGGCCAAAGTGTTCACTCCGTAGTGAAGGACCCAAACCAGCAACAAGACATTCGAGTTCATTCACCCTGACCTTTTCCTCCAGCTTCAACACCTACAAGGCAGGGCACCATTCGAGCGAACTCCGAACAAAGCACAGAAGCTCTGCATCGACGCTGCGAGCTCTGTGAATTCTCGGATTGAGAGGGGTGCCTTGGGATCCAGGTCGTGCCAGCTGACGTGCCATTCGAACTTCGAGCATCGTGTGCCGCCCCGAAAAAACGAGCCTTCTCAAAGTTCGGCAGAGTAATTCCACCTGAGAAGCCGCCGTAGCCATCCATCGCCAGGGCGAAGTTTTCCTGAGCCAACTCTCAAAGTTGATATGATATTATATAATGTAATCATTCGTGTCAAACTTGAATCGACCGAGACGCATAATAAAACAAGTGGATGATCTGAGCTTGCAGCGATTTGCTCTCGTGTCAAGTTGAGATCAAGCTTCTTAAGCGCCTCAACCTGGAATCCAGCACTCCAACCACAAGTCCGAGTGAGTTTAAAGTATCATCGCTCTAGCATATTCTAACCAATTATTAGTTGCAAATCAAACCTTCGTGGGATTCAATCAATGACGCAGTTCAGCGGGTTTTTCGTACTGCAAACTACTCTATAGTACTCATGTTTCGTGCATCAAGGGCACCAGGGTGGCTGCTCGAAGCTCCTCAGTGCCTTCCTGCCGACGCTTGCGGTGCAGTCCACCCGACAATGCGTTTTCTGGAGAGAGTGATCCGAGTCGAAACCATCTTTGGCTGCGACAAAAGGATGCTTCTTCGCGAGTGGCCGAGTGGCCAATGCAAATACCCCAAGCTCGATTCAATATACATATAGGGATCCTCAAATAGATAGAAACGGTTTGCTTCAACAACGTTGGGAGTCATACCTACCTGACCTACAAGCTTTTTTGAACCAAGTTTGGACTCCTTCAGAAATTTGATGTGGTGCTTGGTGTTCGCCAAGAATTGTGCTAAGCAGACGCTGATACACCCTGATATACACCCTGGTGCTTTTTTCATTCAGGAAGAAGCAGTTCTCTTCAAGGAGCCAAGGCGCCCGCACCCAACAGGTTTGGACCCTTTCCGATTCTCGGTTTGCTGCAACCCTTCCCTTCAACATCCTTCAACTGAAGCGACCCGTCCGGGTTCTCGCTGAAGCCATGTCGACAGGTTGAACATGGTTGAACCACATTTTGACCCACAGCTGTTGTTCAATCATACCCTCTGCTTCAAGACGACCATGCCATATATAATAAACCGATACACTTGTGGATTTGTACTACCTGCTGCAATCGAAGGTGAGCAAGACATTTCGGCAAGTGCCAGGGAACCATGGGCCAACATAGGCCACAAGCACCGCAAATAAAGGAGACAAAGGAACAGAAAGGCAAAGACGCACAAATACAAGCAAAGAAGAATGACTGGACTTTGCAATTCATTGAGGACATAATGTTCCACCAAAAGTCCTGGTCGAGGAATTTCCCTCATATTTGATCACATTACATATATTACATCATATTACCCTCCTGCAAGCCCGTCACTGTCTCATCAAGTCCATCACTGTCTCATCAACTCCACCCAAATCGGATCCAAGTCGGCCTGCTTCAAGGCTTCAAAGAAGTCCTGGGCGCTCTTCACCTCTTGTTGGTTCACTCTTCTGTCGGTCTTCAGCATGGCATTGACCTGAGTCTGAGGGTGAGTAGCTGGGTGACCACGACAACTCACATCCGCACAATATATAGAATCCTGTTTGAACATATTTGTAAAGAGCCGGGTCAATTGTACATCTCTTTCTTTTGCCTCACTCTAGTCCAGGCGTCAAAGCAATGCTCCGACAGGTCTCACTCTCTGTCCTTCCGGACAGCTCAACGGTCCCTACGATTCGGTCAAACGCTCAGAACTTCGCCAAATGCTCGGCAGGTTGACAGGTTGCTTGGTAGGCGACTGGCTAAGCCTGGCTAAGCCAAAGGCGGTCTTGGCGGACTTGAACAAACTCTTAGCGAGTTCAGCCACTTCTGCCTGGCGATTTGGGTCGCTTTGGCAAGCTCCGAGCTGCTCAGCAACATCGCAAAAAATCAGCGACCAACGACAAGACAACTGCTTTAGTCTTGCGGTGTCTTGGAAATAAGTTGCTCTTGAAGTTGCCGAAAAAACGGGCGCAAAACCGCTCTCCACCCATGACTCACGTGTGAAGCCCGTCAGGCACACGTGATCGCCCACATCCTCCAATGCTGATGTTCAACAGCAGATGAGCTGGTTAATCAGACGCCTCGAACATCTATTGTATATTATGCATATAGTTATTTCACATTATATGTCAAATTAAGTTGACCTGAGGATTGACCTCGAATGCGCATTGATTGCAGGGTGCAACACCTAAACCTTCAGAAATGCTCAATGAGACCACTCATGGAACACAAGAACGGAGGCTCCTTGACAGATCCAGCCACAGATTGATTGGCCTTAGAACATTGCCGCTCGACAACTCACGCTGATGCCCATAGCCGGAGAGTCAGTGTGGAACGGAAACAGCCCCTGGATGTGCTTCAACACAGGGAAGAAAACCGAGAACATCCTCCCAAGTGAAAAAGTTGAAACTCAGAAAATAACCACTACAAACTGCTCCACGTGACACATCTGCATCCGTTTCTTAGCTCAAGTCCGAGTCTGCTTCTTCGAATACAGTCTTCAGCTCGTCGTACCAGTCCTGTCACAATCAGCATGTGACAAAGTGCGATGTGTAGCTGAATGCAAAGACATTCCCACGTGGTCGAAAACAGTTGCAGAAACGAAGGTTCGGAAATTATGTTTCGGAAACCATACATTCTTGGGAAGATATACAAAATTATTCGACAACAAAGGGGTTCTTTGTAAATCATGACATGGAAACTACCAGTACAGTCTTTGTTTGGGAAACTGCAGGTCTATGTTATGTTTTTGAAACTATGCTGTTCTTTGGAGACCATGGTAAGGACACCATGTGGGCAAAACCTAAGTCGCAGAATTGGAATGTTCATTGGCACTGCCACATTGTCTTTCCTGCAATCACAACGTACATCAGCACAGTCCATGCTTGGTAACCAATAAAAAGTTCATTGACGAGCGCACATCCTGTCCGGTATCCATCCGAAACCATTTTTGGTTCACCGTGGGACGCTCGTTTGACGAGAGCGTATAGGACGCAAGCTCCGTAGGACGCATCGGATCTCTTCGTCGTTTCTCCAAAAGCAAGTCAGTGTGGCATCAATGGATCTTCCCTCAGGCGACAAAAGCTCAAATTTCCTGGGCGGACATAAGCTCGCCCCGTCGGAGACACCAACACCGCATTTTGGAGGCCCGTTCCATTGGAGGTTGGAAGACACCAAGATGACAATGGAACGTCACGCCCAAAAACCACACGTAACGCACTCATTTGGACATAAAAGAAACATCATAAGCGGCAAACACCTGGGGTGTGGCGTAGGCCACACTTTCTGACTTTGCCCACCAGTTCGGCACAGTGCCAACCGCCGATCTTAAAAAGTATCTTAATGAGTCTGAAAGGAACAGCACTTTGAACACCTGAAAGGTGATCGAGTGATTGACTGTCCAAACAGGAATGTGTTTCAAGGCAAGAGTCGTGTTATCCGCCAAGCGGACCTTAAATCGATCATCCTCCACCTGGCAAAACAGCAGAATGCGGCACACCATTCCATGGCCTCTGATGCACGTTCATGAGAGGACTCCCGGGGCAATCCCTGTTGCTGACATGGCGCACCGTGCGCCTCCAAATCTTGGATTTCCTCAATCATTATGCGATCTGCGGGAACTCCTTCATTCACCTGGCAAGCAAAAACTGAAAAACCGCCAGAAAGGCCCAGGAAAAAATATGTATGACATGTTGCAAGGGCATAGCTCCTGGACAGAGTCTCAAGAATTGTTCATACATCTTAGACTAAGACCAATGCAGCTAAACCTGTGCGTGTTGAAGCTGCATGTTGGCGCTTTGTAGGTTTCCAAATGGCCGCGATCAAATGTGTTTGCTTTGGGACATGCCTGGTCACTGGTGAACCTGTCTTGGTCGACCCTCAATAAAGGGGAAAGAATGATGGGGCTAAGCAGGCTTCTCCAAGATGTTGTATGCCTGCAAAATCCTATGGAGTTCGCAAAATGTCTTGATCCATAAGACAAGGAAACGAGTGAGTTGCCCCTTTTTGTCATATCCCCTTGTTGATCCCCGATCAACCCTGCTGAACATCGATGCTTTTGGCCAACACTCTGTCTACATGCATGTATTGCTTGGAACCCTGGGTCTGTGCCATAGAAAAAACTCTCAGTGGTTCTACCAGGGCAAACCTAACTTGATACAGTGTGGTCTTAGTCTGGTCTTTTAGGCTGGACGATATATCACCGGAATGATCCCATGGAAACCGCTGAAAGACATGGAAGTGACATGAATTGTAAATGATCACACAAGCAAGGAATGTCACAACAAATTGGGAAAGTCAAACAGAAGTGGCATAGGGGATTGCCGGGAATGATTCCTTCTATCCTTCAGGAATATATGGTCATACTGAGTCATACTGAGTCATACTGTCATAATTACCCGTGTTTTGGCGCTGTGAACCGATTCTGGGCGCCCAGCGTCTGCTCCTGCGTCCATGAAGATCTCTACGCAGCCCTGGCGGACAGCCAATCGTGCATCCAAGTAGCACATCTCCATATTGCTTGGCCGAAAAGATCAGCTTTGTGTCGACATGAATGGACCCGAACTGCTATGTGGTGATCCTGTCTTGCCCTCACACATGTGCTAGATAGTCACTTTTGAAACTCACAAAGACTGCACATGATTTGGACTCCACGCCTCTCGTAGCGCGAAAACCACGGCTCTCGCCTGCAGAACGTTTCACGTCAGTTTCACTCTTTAGGGGATTCCATTCATTCCCTCTTTCAGGAAAATGGGGAGAAGCATGGGATAGCTTCGACTCATCCAACTCATCCACCTGGGATGAACACATCTTCTTCACTTCCAACTTGGCCCCCTTTTCCGCGCATCCAACCCGTTCCGCCGCGGAACGCCCCGCACCGCCGTCCCGTTCCAGAGACGCCGCCGCCACACCGCCACGCCGCCACAAAGGCCCGCGCCACCGCCCTCGTCCTCGCCTCCGGGTCCTCGCTTTTGCGGAAGTGAAACCTGTGAGATGGATGTCTCAAGCATCACTTGATTGTGCCTCACGTGTGACTGGCTAGATTGTGCCTGTGGCCCAAACTTCGAAACATGCTCTTTTTGGGAATCCGCAAACGCAGCAAGCGCGCTATAGCGCGCCGTCAACAGCGTTGTTGTTACTTTGTGCAAACCATGCAGGCACTCTCAACATCAACCAAATGTTCAGACTTTGCCATGTTGAGTGGAAACCATCTGTTGCCAGTTGTTCACACACAAACCTACAATTTCCGGGACCGAGTAAAACATTCAAGTCAACAAGAACGCTGCAGACCAACTTCGTTGCGGCCAAATCTTCTGTGACCGAGGCCTTCAAGGCGATGCTGTCTCTCTCTCTCTCTCTCTCTCACTGCTCTCATCGGCCGCCATCGACAAAGCTGATTAAAGGAAGCACCTAAAATCGATGAAATGATGAATGAGGATGAATGTGTGATTGAGCCATGAGCCAAGCTCGTGATGGAAGGCGCTTCGAAAACAACCCGCAAAGGCCATGGCGTAAGAACATGTAAGAACTCCAATCTGTGGAAACATCTGTCGATATATCTGGGTGTGTTCAGTGTGCTTCGCACCGACATGGCTGAAGCGATGCAACATTGGACCACATTGGAGAATGAGTCACAAATGTGAGCAAAAATCGACTATTTGAAAGATTTTGAAATGAGCCCTCCTGGAAATCTCGTCTGGGATGCAGCATGCCCTGAAATCAGTCGCTCACGGCGGCTGAGCGTTTCGCTCGCTCAGCCGAATGGATGCATCACAAACGCACAGCTCCTGCATGGAACAATCCACATGACCGTAGCTGCATGTTGTCACTACGCAGGGTTGGAACATTGGGCTGTCCTCGGCAAAGACGCCCCATTGGAGTATTGCTGCAGGTACTGCACACCTCGCGACTTCTCGGGTTTGCTGTTCTTCGCAGTCACTCTACGGGCCAGTCACTCCAAGATTCTGCGGCCCAGTGGCTGTTCGAAAACATCTCCCACAGCGTACTCCTTGTTCCTTGAAGCCCCAAAGAAAGCCGTTGCATTGCTGGCACCTCGGGTATTCAAAAGCTCAGCAAAGCAAAGCTGGCTTCTCCAACAACTCGACTCCTCTGTGGTTATGGAGGTACGAGTACTTCATTTCCCCGTAGCCACTCAACAAAGGCTCAAGAGTCATTTATGGTCAGGGTCTACTTATTAATTGTCATTATGTCTAAATTGATTTATCTTTACCCAAAAAGACATTATGTCCACCATCAAGCTATGGAGAAACGATGAGAAACGGCCAAACGGAAACAGGGCCCGAAGTCGAACGTGATATGACCTGCTGATACCTGCTGCCTGCCTGCAGGATGCGACCCGGAAAAATGAAAAACAACAGCTCTGACTCTGACTCTTGGCCACTCTGAGGAGAAAACACAAAACAAATCACTTGCTTCCAAGGGACCATGTTGGCTCGTACAACGTCACAGCTGTGAATTGGCACAAAGTCTCCGACATGACGCCTCAGTGAGCATTTTTCCCAGTGGTCGACCATCGAAGCTTGCGAGAGTTGCTGGTTCTTGGGTCTTCCGAAGCTTCCGAAATGGGTTGAATCAGCTGCGAAGCTAGGGAAGGGAGCCCAATCATTTGCGAAGCTTGCGAATCAAAATGAATCAACTCGTACTTCCGACTGCCTGCTGAGGAGCTAAAGCCTTGGCGATCTACAGGGCGTGCAGGGAGTTCATCTGGGCCCAAGAGTCAAGACAAACGCCGAGTCCAATGAGTCTCTTCAATTGAATTTGCCGTGGGCAGTCCTCCGTCTTCAACGTGCTACAAAGGAATATTGAATAATGTGAAGACTTCGAGTCAAGGTGTTCCTTCACTATTTCCGGCCTGGTATGTCGGCCTCTTCTTCTGCACCTGATCGCTCCCAAAGAACACAGCTGCAACTCTCCCTGAAAGGAACAAGGAAATGTAGGGACCCCTGTCAGCAAAATCCAAATAAGTGACATACTAAGACCCGATCTCCCAGTATCCAGCGGCTCCCAGTATCCAGCGTCTCTCTCTTGCCGATATCCCGCTGCGAAGCCATTGATTCGGCATAGCCAGGTACCTGAAGCAAATGACGTGATATCCTGGGGGATAGTCTAGAGACAAAATGTTCCATAAAAGGATAGAATGCTTATGGACCAAGGTCTATACAAAAAAAGCAAACAAACAACAACGTAGCAGCTATAGTATATTATAGTATGCAGCTCTGATTTCATTCACGTGGCTTGAGAGGAATGTTTTTGGGTTGATTCCAATGGCTTCTCTGAGGCCAGAGCTGATCTCAGCAGTGTGCTCCAGAACGTCAAGCTGCGTCGACTCTAAAAAGCTCCCGTCTTTTTGTTGAAGGGCAACCATACATCTCCTGGATGCGCTTGGGAGCGTCCAATGTGGATGATGTAAATGAAACACGTGTTTCCATGCATTTGAATCATTTGCGGCAAATGACCGGTCTGAGCGTATTCTTTCGCTACTTCAATCCACACCCAGCCTCAAGCGGTCGGTGCTTTCTTTGTCCCCCAGCATGGCAGCAGCACAGGCGGTGCCATAGGCTGTCGGGGCTGTGAAGAAGTTCTTGCATCCCTTCAAGTAGCGCAGCCTTCGCACCGTGTCGATCATGTGACGCGCGAATTCTCCGGCCCTGGGGTCAAAATAGACCTGGCGGTATTGCTCTGCTACCCAGCATGTCGGTTTATTGTCAACAAGCACCTGGCAAAATCGTTGAAGAAACAGGTTTCATCAGGTGTCCAACCAGTGGTCGACCCGAAATCGGCAAACTGAAAGCATCTGAAAGCAAGGAGCAGCTCTTCTGCCACAGATCGATACTTCTGCTTTGCAGACTCAGCCAGACTCCTGCCGAGCACATTTCTTTGAGTCCAACTCAGATTTGTTTTGCAGCATTCTGATTCCTGGTTGCCTCGCGTCTGACTTAAACATATCCACATGAGATCAATGTGATGTCTGTCTTTTCAAGCCGACATGTCCGGCACCTGAAGGATGTTGCAACCTCGAGCAGAACTGCTGTGGGTAAACCCATGAGAAAATAGAGCCTTGGTGTGGCGCGCTTGCTCAGTCCAAACGTAGCAAGAGGAAGGTCGCGAGCGACCCCCGACAGGAATTCAATCAAAACCGCCACTGCGAGTGCCACCACGCAACTGCTGTTCTCCAGATGTGCTCACACAATACAGAGGGTCCTCAGCACTGAAACACGTGCATGCATTGACTCTGCCTGTCCGACAGGGATGTCTTCTCTGGATTCTTTCCCCCACCTGCCTCAACTCTCTCAATAAATCCATCTGCCCATGTCCAGCGAATGAAGAATCGGCCGCTGGCCATAAATCTCCTGACAAGTGCAGCGATCAATCAACACACGAGGTTGCCCAACGGCCAAAGCAATCGAAATGGCGGCATGATGCTGTTTTCAACTTGGATGAAAGGTGATGAAAGGGTGCTTGCGAAGTCGGCGCAGTTTTTCAGTTCATCCTGTTGGCATCCACCGCACGCAGAAGCGAATCCGCCGCCGCCAGTGCAATGTGCTCTTGGCCACCAAGAATGGCTGCCTCTCACCAGGGGTCAGTGATGAATGTGAAGTTCTGGAAGATCTAGGAAACATCTGAGCCCAGTGGTGCTGTGGCTTACATCTGGATCTTATATGGCCTAATTGTTTGCCGCATTTTTCAGTGAAAAGACGAGACGCCATCAAAAAACAAGACCGTTCTTCACAGTTGCAAACATGTGCTCAAAATCCGACGGGGAAAGAAGTCGTTTGGACGCCTAAATACACCGCTTCTTTTTGGTCTCTCACCAAAAAATGACGTCCTTGAGAAAAATTACCGTAACGGATCGTAACGGTATGTAACGGTATTCTTTTCTGAAAAGGCAATGATGTGCGCCGTTTCGAAGATCAATTTCAACGGCTTCTATTGACGTCGGCCGATTTCAATCTTCCATCCATCCTTGACAGTCACACCAAGTTGACAAAAGTATCAGGTTCAACTCTGATGGCCTTCAGGCGACGCTACCGCTGGACTACGGAGTCGACGCCACAGAAGTGCGCACCTTCGCAAGCACCGCAGTCGCAAAGAAGTCGGCCTGCGATGACTTGACTCACCAATGAAATGGAACAGGCATTGACTTTACCATTGGAAAAAACAAAGAATTGGATCTGCCCAGGACCCAATCTGATGTTCCAAGTAGCAGCGGCAGAATCTCGATCATTTTGCCCATGTTTTAGCCTTCATACAGTCTTCGCCTCGATGTGTCCATTTCCATCGACTCCTCTACCTGCCTCCTTCGAGTCCTTCGAACATGCAAATCGGATGAGCCGCCCAGCCATGCCCGCCCATCTCTCGCTCGTCCGCTCACCTCCCCCAGTTGAGACCACGCGCCACCGTAAAAAAAAAGAAACGACCTCACCACCAGGACCCCCTAAGGGGTGGTTAATGAACACCCCTTAACTGCTAAGGGGCCATAATTAGACACCCCTTCAGGGGAGGCATACGTCGCCTCATAGGTGGCATTCCATGCATAGGGCTCCAAGATGAGCCCACTGCTGGTCAAGGGATGCCTCAGACGTAGCTGCTACGAGAGGCATAGAAAGAGACACCTGGGCCCCCCAAAGGGGCCGATAGTACAAATCAAGATACCAAACCCGAGTCTGTCAAAAGAAAGAAGACGATCTGAATCGAACATGACCAAAGGGATTACTTTTAAGACATGTCGAAACCTGCAGCTGTTTCCAAATGTCCGATTGCTCACTCGGCAGTCGATCTGTCGTGTCGTCGAGTTCCAGACCGATAGCTGAAGATGCTTTGAGTGCATCTCCTTAGACACAAAGCAAAAGCAGTGAAGGACAGGTCATTGATTATCAGACCCTGAGATTGTGTGATTCAAAACGCCCAATGAATCCAAATGAGACCTGTTGTGACATGTTGTTGCATGATTTTTGCGCGGTTCCAGCACGTGTTTTCACAGCGCAGACTTGCCAGATCAATGAGAACAACGAGAACGAACCTCGGGAATTGTTGAAATCCGTTTGGGCTACCCTTCGGAAAAAACAAATAAATAAAAATAACAACATAGACACTTACGACTTACGACACACTTGTAGTCTTGTGGGAAGCATGCCTGAAAGAACAAATTGTCCAACCCAGCCCGGGGGACATGGGTCCCGGGTCCACCCTCCAGTATCAGGGCCGGGCCGTATCCCGATCGCCATGAATGTGAAGAAACATGAAGAAACCAAATGCACAAACACACACACACACACCCCACTGGCTCAAGCACAATCAACCGCCAAACATTGCCAAACCACCTGCCAAACCCTGTTAGGACATGCCATGGCAGACAGTGAAATCCTCATTCACCGACCTCATTCACCAGCCACACCGGACACTCCTCGTCGGCCGACTCGGCCTCGGCTTGAGTCGAGCATCTCTGCGAGTTCCCTTTGACCCAGGCGAGCAGCAGCTTCACAAATCCACAAGAGTGGGTACCTCGTGTTGCGGATGCATGGATGCAGGTTCAGCTGCAGCTTCGGCAGCTGCGGATGTTCGTGCTCGGTGCTGCGTTTTTGTTGTTTGCTCGGTTGGTGGGGTGTTGGCGTGCTTAGGTGTTGGTTGGTTGGTTGGTTCGTTGGTTCGGTTGCTTGATGTTGCTTGCGGCAACCTGATGAATGGGTGACTTCAACCTGACCCAACGAACCTGACCCACCCGTCCCTTCCACACGACTCGGCTGAAGCGAAAGCAACCTCCAACTCAGCCAGCCCAGGCACTGAGGATAGATCATCGAGAGCTTCTTTGAGCCTAGGAGGCCAAGCTGTTCTGCGATCAAAGCAGGCTTGGCGACGCGACCTGGGGGCCCAGTATGATTGAAATACCATGAACTACCCGTCAGACGGCCCGTCAGAGTCAATGCACTGGGTGGTTGGACGGCTTGAGTCTTCCGTCGACGAGTCTTCTGGCCCAAGGGACTACCTCGATTTCCACGCACGTAGCGAGCCGCGATCTCCAGAGCTCTGCGTGCCTGGTGACTCCGAAAAGAACAGAAGCGATCGACGTTTTTTGCAGAGACATCTAATCTGGAGCCTAAATGGAAAGGGTGCTGAGCTTCGTCCCCTGCGGAGGGTATCAGTCTGGCAAAGTCTGAGAGGACACTCCCGAGAGATCCCGCCTCAGCTTCGTGCCCTGCTTCCATGAATGCCATGGGCAGGCGGAAGTAGTAAGCAACCTTGGCAGATTTGCAGGAAAGGGCAGACTCACCAGCAGACTCTGATGTCATTTGTGGCCAGTCATTTCTGGGTTCTCCGATCCACTCCTGCAGCTCAGGAGCGTCATCATGCTCTGAAATCCAGGACTCATCCAAAGAGCGGGAGAGGTACATTAGCCTGGGAGGCGCTGGGCGAAGGTGTGGGCCAAGCAATGTTCATATCGTCACTTGCTCCAAGTCTCCTCCGTCTGGTAGATGGGTGTGTCTCTTGTGAGCCAGGTAGGCAAGTTTAACATCTCTCCCTTGCCAAAACCCTTGAACCTCGGGGCACTTGAACGTTTCATGGAGAATCCCGGGGAGGATACGAAGCAACCCCCTAGTGTTTTGTGTGAAAGAAAAGTAACTAGCTTGGCTTGTCCTCGCTGTAAAAGAGAAAAGCTCCTATTCTTGATTGTTGATTGTTCACGAAGCAACTGAAAACCTGGAAGAAAAACACTTTGGGGTCTGGGTCAAAATGAACATGTGGAAGCTTGAAACACTTCTGCTGCTCAGAAACGCTCGCTCAACTTCCCCCACTGCAGCACGATCCTTGGCAGGATTGGATTGGATTCGCATTTGTTTGTTCCATGTGCAGTTTGCACTTGCCTAGGTTTGTTGAACTCACACGCCATGCAAATTGGAATGTTTCTCATTGGACGGCAGTAGTTGGTGTTTTCTTGCCAGGCAGCGACCGGTGATGGATTGGACCAGCTCTGTTGGCTTGCCTTCAATCCTGGTGCCGTTTGGGATGGTGGGGCATGGCGCCTAGGCTAGGGCATGCGGTGGTTGAACAAATCATGGGAGTCAGGAACCTGTAGGTTTTTAGACCGCTTTCCTTTAACCAAGCAGGTTTTCGGATGGTACCATATGGTATCCTATTTTGGGAGCCATAGCCAACGGCACAGGTATTTAGATCAAATTCTTCAAGCTCCCCACAGGGTCCTGCGCCAGGTCTGCTGGCCTGCGATCGTCCGCTCGATGTCTAATCCCTCCCAAATGAAGAACAAATAACCATTTGAAAGTAGGGACCTACAGCCTAGGCTAGGTCAGAGTCTAGGTGGCTACCCTGGGTCGACTATACCTTGAGTGGGACTTCTATATACCAAACCCATCAAAAATGTCTTGAATTGAATCACACGAGGCCATGGCCAAGAAATCTGAACAGCTAGGAATCTTTTGGGACATCCCTTGGTGATCTGCCCCCCGTTGACCAGCCTCTGCATTTGAAGGATAGCTTGCCTGTGACCGTCTAAAGTCCCAAGTCAGCAGTCTTTCTCATCAGTGTTTGGATCCCATCGTTTTTCAGTCGTAAAAAAGGTTTTAACAAAAAACAGTTCCATGGAGCGTTGCGGCTCGTGGCCAAATGGCCGAACTGACATGTATACGTCAAAAAATATTGTCCGAATCATAATTGAACTGACCAACAGAAACATCATCCGTCGTTAACCGCTTACATATAGTTTTTCCAGCACTTATGGTTTGACACTGTTTTGATGCCATTTGATGTCTAGTCTAGGATGTGGCAAGAACAGTACCACTGAAAAAACATTACCACTGACCCAACGCACTAAGATCCACTGGCCAGTGGTGTATTTTTCCGGGCATGGTCCTTCCAGGATACGAAAACTCGCACTCTGCTGATCTACAGTCTGCCCGACCCCTTGAAATACATGTATCATTGAAACCGAGCTAAATTGAGATTCAGCACTCTGGCAACATCAAAAACTGTAGACTCAAACTTAGCATATCAATCTTGACTGAAGCCAATTACATGAGATGAAACTAGGTCCACGGCGGATAGACGGCCGTGGGGTTATGAAGGATGGTCGTGGGGTAATCACTCTTAAATATGCGTCATTCTAGTAGGAAGATGTGAGCGACAGCTCATCATTGGAATCATGGCGAATTCCATGCAGATTTCGATAAAATCAGAGTTTCGCTGAGGCGAAATGGCGACTTCGAAACATTTTCGAAGCTACGCAACTACTTTTGGCGTCGGACATGTGTGCGACTTTTTCACTCTTCACAGGAGCTGCTCCAAGCGGTGGGAGTCATATACACTGATAAAACTAATGAATATAAGTCATATATTTATCGAATTTATCAACATTGAATATAGTGAGTACGTAATGAATGATAATGTGTCCTTTGATATCTGATAGAACGACTTGGAGTGATGGTTTGGTCAAACCTCACAAGTCCCTTGGAGTGATGGATAATGTTCCCACACTGCTAGCCACAAACCCCACAAAAGTTCTGAGTAGTCCGTCAAACCCTGAAAATCCAAACACCAACGGTCCTGGTCCAAAACTATTTCGAGGGTCAAACCAACCAAAGGATCCCCACCACGAACTTTACTCCAAACCAAAGTCAAGTCGTCCAGATAACCTGGGTGAACACGAAACCACGGTCGAAGAACCAGGGGTACCTTGTCCACGTCCACAAAACCTGCCAACCGCAACAAAAAAAACAACGAAACGCACAAAAAAAAACAAAGGTTGCGGCATCTCTGAACTGAGCCAAAAAAAAGGATGCAGTGTCTATCCGAATGTAACCCGCAAGAAAATAGACTGAAGTAGATAACATGCTACGCCACAGGTGTGCTAATTAGCCCCACCCCCACCCCACCCCCCCACCCCCCAAAAAATTACCACGCGTAGTACTGTAGAAAGCAAAGGATCAAAAACAATGTAAGAAAAAGCCACGGCCGTCTATCCGCCGTGGGCCAACTACATGCCCCAACTTGGCATTTGATGGTCAGTTTGGAGATTGTTGCTCCTTGTCGTTTTACCAGGGTTTGGCCACGTTTTAGCCTGAACCAGTGAGTGAGACTTTGGTGCGGAGCCAGCCGCGTAGCCCTGGGGATCTTCACCTAAAGTGGATTTGCATATAAGATCTTTTGACCCACAACCATAGCTAGATCGGTGAAGCTTCAGCCCTTGGTATTGTCTTTTCTTGGCTCTTGAGCAAAACGTTCAAGTTCGAAGAATTTGCCCCAAAGCAGTTATTCAGCTATTCAATCCATCACTCGTTCGTAGAAGAATGCTCTTGCAGCACACCCTGCTCTGGCAGAGTATCCAAGAGAAACTCAGACTGAAGAAAGCAGTTCATCAAGATTAGAACATATACACATATCCGCCGACCCCACACCGTGGGGTGAGGCGTGACTGTCGATGTTAGCCTTAGCCTTAAGCCTTAGCCTTAGTCCTTAGCCTTAGACCTAGTCCTTAGCCTTAGACCTAGACCTAGACCTTACCTCCCCTACCCCTCCGGACCCTTGTTGCAGTTACGAAAATCGCGCCCTGAAAGCTACCTGAGCGACCCGGGAATTGTCCAAGATTCTGCCATCCCAATTGATTTACATCTTGGGGCACCCTCTCGACCCGCGCGGGAAAATAAGCACGGTCCAAAATGGTCCTGGGCTCGAATCCCGGGCCGGTCGCGGCATGGTCCCGGCCAATGCCCTTGCTTTTTCGTAGATTTTGTCACGTTTTCTGTTGGTTTATGAGATTTTCAAAGGCTTTTCTGGCATTTTCCTAGGAATGCTCTAGGCTTTGTCTTTTTGGGTACCTGCTTTGGTGGTGCTGGGTTGGGTCTAAATTGGTAAACCTGGGAGGTACCCAAAAAGTCGACTTTTTGGGTACCTGCTTTGGTGGTGAAGGGTTGGGTCTAAATTCTTGGGCAATGATCGGGGTTCATGCAAGAGCTGACGTCCGATGGTAAATCTGGGAGGTACCCAAAAAGTCGACTTTTTGGGTACCTGCTTTGGTGGTGCTGGGTTGGGTCTGCACTCTTAAGGCTAAGGCTAAGGCTTAAGGCTAAGGCTAACATAGAGCAAGGCTAGCGCTAAGGTTCTATCCCTTGGGGGTCGGCGGCTGCAGGCGGTAGCCTGGTAAATATTAGGTATTGTGCCCGCTCAACCCAAGTCCATTCACCTCTTTCGCCGGTGAATTCACCGGACTGGCTGCCTAGCAAAAAATCCCTCTATAGCAGGTGTGTGTGTGTGTGTGTCACACTCTGTCTCTTCACCCAGCAGGGTGCCAGGGATGCACACTGGACTGGCACAACGAAGACGCCAGTGTCAGTGTTGCATCTGCGAAATCGATCCGGGACGCTGGATCGACGTACCTGCTTGTTTTGAACTGTTGATCAAGCTGTTGCCCCAATGTTTCCTAGCCTGCCAGGCGCCGGTGTTCAAACAATTCTGGTTTGCAAACCTTTCGCCATACCGTTTTTGCAAGTCAAGGTCTACCTTCAGTAATGTAAAGGGCTAATGCACCTGCGAGTCACTAACTGAATCAATGTTCACCCCGGTGAGCTCTCTATCTAAGTGGGCGGCGACAACCGCGCCGCGGGTACAGCAGCATCTTTGGAGATGATGTGATGAGATGATGTGGTAAGAACAAAGTTTCATTGGTTCAGTAACAAGAAGCTACTAGCAACAAAGGGCATTGCTACTAGGAGCAAGGACGCTACGAACGTAGCTCCCACTAGTAACAAGAAGCCATCTCCTCCAGTAGGAAAACAATGGAGTTACTCAGAAGCGGCAGTTTCAACCCAATTCTCGGATCACAGAAGGGCGTGTCTGTCCCAAATTTTGGCGATGCTCTTTGGCGAAAACCAAGGCTCAGCGCCTGCCGGGACATCTCCACCGTGTCGTCTTTCAAGTCAGGAGGCGGGGCATCAGCGCCCTGCGAATCGACGTGTTTCAGTCAGCAATGCTCAGATTTGCATGCGTATTGTCGTGGTCTTGAGAGTGAAAGCACATGGTAGGTACGAGTAGATCGAGTATAGATGTTTTTAAAGAAAAAATAACTACAGCAAAACATTTATAAACATTGATAAAACAGGTGTTGCATGGTGTTGCTGTGCAAGTACAGTAGAGGTTCTTTCCACCAATCCACTCCTGCGCCTTGAAATGAACGGTGTCCAATCACCCCCCAACTGATCGTTTTTGAGCACAAAAACCAGAAAAGAGTAGCTTCTAGCTACTGGATGCTACTGGTAGAGATGCCCATCGTTACTTGTAGCTTCTTGTTCCGTTCGTAGCTTCTGGCCTCCAACCTAGTAGTTTCTCTTGTTTAAACCCAGGACCCATGCCTCCCATCCCCGTGGCCCGTCGTGACCGCCCGTGACCCGGCCCTTCCGCCGGGCCGGGAGGCCTGTGGTGCACGTGACCCGGCCGGTGCACGTGCTGATGGCCGCAGGCAACCACAGAGGTGCCGCAGTCTCATCAGCCGGGAGCCGCCCAAGGACTTGTCTGCGTGCTGGTAGATTTGAAGTGGGAAACTTGGGAGTTGCTCATCTGCTGGTCAGAATGAATGAATGAATGAATGAATGAATGAATGAATGAACGAATGAATAGGGATCGATATATTATATATATATATATACTGTAGGTGAAAAGGATAGGCTGACGAGTTAGAAAATGTCTTAGTGGCTGAAATTGTTGGTGGTCAAGTTAAGGGAGTGAAGGTCGTTGCGGTATCGAGAGATTGTCATCGAATGTGACACTCCTTGGTGTCAGTGATTTAGTCGGGGTGTGGCTGCTTTGTGTACTTGATCAGGACATATCAGGACCTTGCTGATTTATGCTTGAGCCACGCTCAGACTTAACCAGAAGATGTGGTGATGGCTGTACATGTGCAAGGCTTGCATGAGTGTTCATGGGCAACTGATGCAGGATTCGGGATTCGCCCAGCAGTGGTATTTCCTTGGGATTATGGGAAGGACCCACCCAAACCACCCAGATCAACCAAGCAACCCCAGGATGAAATGATTCATAAGAGCTTTGCTCAAATTCCTCCAACTCCGGTACCGGTCGCCAAAGGTGACAGCTTCGGTACCTGCCATGACACACCAGCTTTCCCTTGCGAGGCCTCAGTGATGGTCGACATGTCCACACATGT
This sequence comes from Durusdinium trenchii, assembly GCA_963970005.1. NCBI lineage: Eukaryota > Dinophyceae > Suessiales > Symbiodiniaceae > Durusdinium > Durusdinium trenchii. The sequence continues at coordinate 500,695 of CAXAMN010021485.1, read as the reverse complement.
GCTGCGCGGTGCAGTTGATGTTGATTTCCAAGAAGGTTTAGTTTGGGGAGACTGATCTTCCCCCCGCCAGGCCCCATCAGGCCCCCCATCGATCCAATTGGCCTTACATAGGCGTAGACATCATGTGCGCAGTATCTGGGTCACACAGAAAATGCCCTTCACACCCGACGAAGAATCTCCCAGCGGTGGGGATCCCTGCGGCAATTCCTTCGGACTTGACATTGATGGAGTTGCTGGAACTGGTCTGGCATTCGACAGGTCCTCTACAGCCGTGTCTGAGAGTCCCACTCCGGTTTTCAGAAAAAACACGTTGGGTGTGTGTGTGTGTGTGCGTGTGTGTGTGTGCGATGAACGAAAGTTGAAGGAATACCACAGTTGAGATTACCACATCTCAGAACTGACGCCAATTTATCCTGGTTTTCCACACGACCATTTTGGACTCGTTTGCTCTCCTGTGCCTCCGGAGCATCTGGATCCGTCTCCCAAGCTTTCGTCCAACGTCTCAAGTCCTGGCATCCGCTCGGCATCCGGTCGCGTGAAGATCGGCCGAGAGACGCACCTCGGGGCTCAAAGCCTTGAGCTCCAGGGTCCTTTCGCCCAAGGTCACCTCACACCACACGAAGGGCGGCAGAGGAGAGGGCAAAGAGGGCAGGAGCTAGTGAGTCTAGTCTAGTGCCCCGAAGTGAAGTCAATGAATTTTACGTCATCGCTCCTGCTCGCTGGTGGAGGTGAAATCTCAATTGACCCTTGAGATCTTGAATACTCTTCGTTGGCGCAAGTTCATGTGCTGCTCAGATTTGGACTTTCATTAGCTCACCAGTCACCTCACACGGCGAGGCAGTCGCCGTGTGGGCGCATGCGGGCGCATGCCATCCAGGTGGTCCCGCACCCGAGAAAGAGTGCCACTCTTCTGCTTCAGCAGTCCCACCTCGAACGCAGTGATATCCTCCATCAAAGCACGACAGCGCGCAGCGGCACCTCATCCGGTGGACTTCCCCACCCCGGTGACCCCGCGTTGCGAGCGCGTCGCGAGATGAATCCGCGGCGGGTTCGCACTGGTGTACAGAAAGGTGATGAGCCCAAACGGACGGGTTCGGTGCTGATTGGTTCGGTTCTTGTTCAGCGATGTTCGATTGAAAAAATATCAAAGGGTTGGTGAGGCCTTGTCCTGTTTGAAGGGAGGTGATGTTCAGGGATTCCGTCTAAATCATGAGGCCGGATAGCAAAGATTAGCAAAGTATTCGACCTGAACTCCCACAACTACGCCTGCTCTGAACTCCGTCTCACTGAGGAAGTACCTGAATGAAGCCATTGATCAATAGAGGCACGACTGTCTCAGCAGTGCTTGCATTGTAGATGCTTGTCGTCGAACTGAATCGGAATCAAGTGCAACATTGAACTCAGTATTCACGTTCGTGGACTACCCCAGAAAACAACTATTAAAAGATTAAAAGTACAATCGGCAAGCCAAACGTTTCTTCCCGGTGAACCAGTTGTGCCAAACAATACACATGCAAAACTCTGTGACTCGTTGTGCGCACTCGAAGACATCGGTACGCAAAATGCAGTACCTGGTCGAAAGAAAAGAAACGTGATCTCTAGAGGACATCAACCGGATGTCATGGAAAGTGACTTGAGTAAAGGCAACACTCCCTAAGATTGGATGCTGCAGTACAAGACTGCAGGCGTCGAAGGCTTGATCGAATCCCAGTCCCTCACGTATCGTATCACTTCGCCGTCTGCACCAACGACCGACGACCGCCATCCGAAAAACGCTCGGACTCGCCTCCTTTCCTCTTTGGACTTCTTCTGGATGAGCAAATCACCTTCGCCTGTGAAAACCAATGTGAAAACCAATGTGAAAACCAGTGGCCACTCTTGAGTCTACATTACAGGCTGCTGACTGCAAATAACATTTCCCCTTCCAGAATGGCTTTACAGACCTGGGAGGGTGGTTTTCATCAGCAAATATCAGCAGTCTAATGGATGCGGAGCGAGAGAACTCACCGAGCTCATGGCAAAGGACTCGCACTCCCTGGCGGAGTCGCCGAGTGTCTCGGAGTCGCGATCGGAAACCCGGAATGGAACGGAACCGTCCCGTCCCGCTCCGCCAGCGGAGCGTTCGGAGTCGGATCGGACGAGTCCAACATCTCGTCGTCTTCGAATGCAACGCATGTCGGAGCTGCATCTCGTGGGGTTGTACCACCTCATGTGGCCGGACGCGTGTGGACAGACTTCTTCATCTGCCATTTAACTCCATGGGATCCAGATCTGAGTTTCCATTCGTCCATGGAACTCCCCAAACCAGATCCGCGTTCTTTCTCTTCCCATTCGGTTTTTCCATGCAAAAAGGGGCTTCTTCGGAAAATCCTGTTGGCCGGCTTTCCGCGTGTTTCGCCTGAAAAAACATCGCAATCCCGATTCTGCAGAACTTGGGGCCAAGGCCACTGACGCTCGCGCTCACATGTCCACCATCTGATGATAATATTGGTGTCAAGCCTGTGATTTCAGCACCATGAGATGCATCAGGTAAACACTCCATGCACCTCCACTAGGGGAGTGAAGAAGGAGATAAAGGAGATTCAGTGCTATACTAAGCCATATTATGCCAATTTAATTGTATACAGTGCTGTACTGTGGTTCCTCAGGGGCCTTGCGCATGGCGCCCAGCATTTCTGGTCAATCTGAGGCCTAGGCCTCCAACGAAGTTCGCCTCAAGATCAAGCGATCTCGTCGGATCATACTGGATCTCTGACAAATGGATGGTGAAGTGACGAATGGTATGTATAGTAATGTTGACCTATGATTAAAAAAGGGATCCGAAATAAAGTTAGCCAAGCTCCGCCTTGATTATATCTGAGTGTAGAAATACCATGAGTTAAGTCCATTCTCTCCCTTACAACCGACACCTTACATACTTCTCTTCCACCTCCCCACTTGTCATCTCTTCAGTGGAAATCACAGGCATTCGTCGTGGAAGCTTTGTGCTTAGCCAAGGGTCACCCAGCTGCTTCTTTAGAAGGTCTTCGAATGCCCGTGTCCAGGCTGCAAACTCCTGTGACCGAACGCAACATCGGTCATACTTCAGTACGAACGCCCGTGTCCAGCGACTGGGCAGTGATTGAAACTTGACCAAGTGTTATGTAATTGTTTAAAAAGCATGGAAACTGGCAGGACAATGAAAACGGTCTATTTTATTCTATTTGACTTATTAAGCCCGGATCCCGTGGGATATGTGGGAATGAGACCTTGTTGATCCATTCTCTTTGATTCTCTGGCTCCACTTCGTGCCTCCTGATTGTCCACAAACAACTCCAAGGGCTTTGTCTGGTTCCTGAGCTCAAGGTCTTAGGGCACAAAAGGGCTGATCCTTCGGCAAGGTGTGACTCCTTGGGTCATTCAACCGGAAAACCCAGCAGCCATCATCAGCCTCTGTCTGCAAGTACGTAATGGACCATAGACAGAAGTCCCGGCACAGTGGCTTTCGCTCCATATGCGAAAAAGTAAAAATGCGTCTGTGCGAGTCTGCGCGGTGGGCTTTCGCTCCAAGTCCTCGCCAAGACCTCTGGGCTGCCGGCTTCACACCAATCATAAATCGGTTGCCTCTGGCCTTAGCTGTCGATCGGCAAACCTCAAAAGAACTGCCGCATCCTTTCCTTCCGGGGCTGGACTCGGCTCTGAACACCCCTCCATACCCCTCCTCTTCGAACGCTACTAGGGGCTCCTGGCCTTACTGCTAGGAGCAAAGACGCTACTACTACCTCCTGGCCGTACTAGTAGGAACACGAAGCTACTAGGAGCAAGGATCACTAGTAAAAAGTCCGAAGTTCAACACTTTGGACGAAATAACCAGTCCAGGTTTCTCAGTGTCTCGCTGTGAGTCGTTCAATCTCTGCAAAGGGCTGCGTACCCCGCGGATCCTGTGCGTGTCAGGCACTGCTAGGCACCTAAAGTTCTGGTCTTTGAGACATACACTCCAATGATCATGGATACGCGAATACCAAAGCAGGTGGTGAACTCCACTTCCGTGAATGATTATTTCAGGGAGTGTACTGAGTGTACCAAAGAAACCCTCCGAGTCATCACCCGCCTTCCCGCTCTCAAAGTCTTCCTTGCTTTCGTGGCGTTCCAGGCCTTGCCGCGCACGACATCGGCGGCTTAAAGGACACACGACACGCGGCGAACTCCCGCCCAAGACCAGCGCTGTCCACTTGAAGCGCAAAGAAAGGCGAAATCACCTGTCATCATTCAATTCCTCTGTTGCGCCCACATGGTGTTCCATGTGGTTGGTTCTTCCACACGTTCCAGGAAGAGAAGAGTTTGCCAAACCGTTCCATGGTCCAATTCAGGAGCTAATATATATCTTGAGATGGGCTACAAAGCCATTAGATTATCCAGCATAGCCTTGCCCTTCCGCTCGACATTGAGGTATCCAGAGTGGACGGCCTGCATCTGCATACGCTGGTGTCTGATACAAGGAATGATATATAATTGTAGGATATTGTAGGTGACTCCACACATTCGGTACAACTATATAAATGATTTGAGACTATAGATTCAAACCAATTGTATGATTCTCTTCTCTTTGGCAACAAGGCAATTGGCTGCAGGTGATTCCACCGCCCCTGTGAGTTGTTAGTTAAAGCTGCCTGTCTTCCGAGGCAAGTCAGTGAATCTTGAACGTGAGTGCAGGGGGGAAGTTGCCACTTTTTGCACATGTGCTAAGAGTTGAGTGAATAATGCTTAATATCGACAATGGCTCCACTTGCGGTAGAAAACTCCTGGAAGGCTGTGCCTTTAATAACTTCCCACTCATCACCAACGACAGCTCGGCTCTCATCTACTGATTCAAAAGGATTTGTTCCCAAAAAAATCCCGTGTCACAGAGTCACGCAAACATGCTTTATATATCCCAAGCAACCTCCGACATGGTTCAACATTCTTTTCCAAGAAGTCGGTTTCTCGCTCGCTGCCTTCGACCACCTTTTGCTTCAATCATGCGAAAGCCATGAAAAGCCCAGCTGGTGTTCACCCGGAAAAAGAATCGACGAACAGCGCACCCACGGGTGGTCTCTTCAGACCCAGTGCCCCTGTTGCCACGAACAGTCGAGGTCGACCGTGGTCAACGACGTCCGTGGTTGTTTGGGGGGGGCCGACCGTGGTGATCTGATGTCTATCTACGATCGATAGCAGGGCTCGATGTTCGTGAAACACCACCGCACATCACCGGATGACTATCATCATGTCATCTGTGCAATTTCTCCATTGATCACGTCATTTCTCCTGTCTTGCCAGAAGTCCTTAACCGTAATCATTATATGATCACTCACTACTCACATCTATTCACTATCCGACACCGTCCTCGCGAAAGATATGAGCCTTGCAAATGTAGCAAATTCGAAATCCTCCAGAGTTCCGCAGTCGATCTTGGCCCAAGAAGTCACAGGGACGGCTGACAGCATTTTCTACATCTGGCAAACAACAGTTGCAAGTCAGAACCACGAGTCACAACCAAGTCGGGCTGCGGATGTTCACTCCAAAACTATTGAGCGAATGCTCACTGCTCGCTGCGGACTCCGATTGAAACAGGTCATGCAATGGCTCAAGCTTGGCCCTTGACCCAGAGCAAACAAGAGCATCCACCGGCTATGTTGCTACAACATGCCCATTCTAATCTGCAAATCCACCGGCAAACAAAACAAAAGAGTTCACCATTGCTGCTGGGCGGGCCAACACAGAGCACTTATTGGGGCTACAATTGCATCAAGAGTCTCTTTGAACACCAGCGTCGGGGCAAAAGCACTACCATACATTCAATAGCTTGGCTGCTTCGTCCAAAGCTCTTCCTTGAAAATCGTTCTTTGTCAAGTACATGGCTTCTCTTCGTCCTTCGGAGTTTTTTCAGAAAAGTGGCCATGTCCTATTGACTCATGACAAAAGCGCATGGAGGCGCATGCGTAGACAGCATTCAATATAGAATATGTTGCCCATCTTGAAGTCAAAGAAGAGCTTGCACAATTGAATGGCAGCTCTGATAAGCACGGGGTGCAATCAGTCACCTTCAAAAAATCACCTGCCAGGCAGGCTGGTCTTTGAGAGATATCAGTCGATGCGATCCTGCAGAAGCACAGAAGAAAGGAGAAAGGAACGTCGAAAAGACTGGCGGCAGCAAACTGCTGACTTGCAGTGGTGTCTCAAATCTATCAACATCTATCCTTTTTGAGACATCATCCCCTCCATCTTCTGTCTCAAAAGCTTCTGTTTTGCCTTACTTCTTTCTACTCCCTCTGATCCCACCGGCCGACCAGGCCGACCGGTGTCCTCTTCATCTCGCCACATCATGTCAAGGCGCCCGGCAGCAGTGTGCACAGCCCGTAGCCCGACACCTTCTGCCTGTGGCTCCTGTGTGGAACCCGAGTGCAGATGGTCCAAAGACGCCCCAAAAAGGGTGAGACCGAAGGAGGGGCGTCAGAAAACTTGTACAAAGGTGTCTACAGTGTACAGTTCACATGTATTCACTGATAAAACCCCAAGCCTTTCCTATTGAAATTGCATTTAAAAAAAGATTGAAAAACTGGTATTGGTTCATTCAGACAAGTCCAATCTATTGGTTCATTCCGACAGGTCGTCCTCGCACTCGATAAACCTTGGCAGGCACGTGCGGCACAGCCCACAGCCCACAGACGTCGTTTCGGTATGTGAAGATATGTGAAGATCCTCTCAGCGCGGTAGACGCGGGCCTTTCTGCCAAGGCGCGTGTTTTTCACTGTAAATAGACTTCCCAGTCCATCTGGGCGCGTGTCGACGACCCGGCGGACAAAAAACAGACTCGTTTCACCGATGCCATGAGAACCGCGAACAGGATGTCCAAAAAGCGTCTGAGAACGAAAGGGTAGCAGCTGAAAATGGCTCTGCGTGTTTACACTAGGTCCTGTCCGAGCTTCAAGGGAAAGGTTTGGAACCCCCAGGCAATTTGATGATTGGACGGATCTACATCTAGCTGGGGAAGGAAATGGGCAAAAAGGTTAGATTTGCACATGAGCTCGGTCTTGTATTCAATCCAATCCATACTGCATACTGCCATTCCGGCTCATGCCCCTGGCTGCCCCGGAAGAAAATTTGCACGTGCAAACCTGCAAGCCAGTTTTGAAGGTGCCCTAGTATATAAATCTTCGTTCGGAAGAGAACACAAACAATTAATGAGTATATAATATTGGTTATGTCCTGGTCAAAGGAAGAAGCACAAAGGCAGACTGCTGTTGCTTTGGACACTTAGTCACGAACTGGACAATGCTTATTGGGAGAGACCCCCTTCATTCCAGCAATAGAATCAACAAAATCATACCCTCTACAATCCAAAAGAGCGTGAAACAAAGTCTACACGTGCAGGCCATGTTCTCCAAAAACTCTCCACTTCTTCGCCACGCCGTTTTGGGCCGTTTTCAGCCGATCCCCCCCTCCATCCGCCTGCCAGATCATGCCGGCGCAGCGGATCGCTGTTGGGCGACCTCGAGCGGATCGAGCTGCTTCGGCCGAAGACGACGGTTCCGGTGGGGAGTTCACAGCGAGGCCGATGAGGCGCTGTTCCAAGTTGAGAAGTTGGACTTCGGATGGGCGAAGTCATCCCAGTTTTCCGTTTCGCAAGTTCGACCTGACTTTCTGTGGCATGGGGGATGGCTTTTTTGGACGAACGCCACAGGGTGGACGATTTGCATCTCTTTGCATGTGGTCGCTGCGCATTGAAAAGGCACTGAAAGGATTTGGTAGGATTCGGTAGGATGTTGGAAATGTTGGAAATGACATATTCAAGGATTTGAAATTTGTGTTGAAGTCTTGTGTAGGATTTCAGATGTGTCGAGGGTCGCGCGCTTTATTCGCCTGCACTGGGCGAATATCTTACTGGATGAGACTCTCGGGTGGGACAACTGAAAGGTGGCTACAGCCCAATGTCGCGAACCAATAGCAGACGCATGAACAAACCAAAAGCCACACATAAATAGTACGTTCTCGCTTAAGCTCTGCCATGTGGACAGCATCACACGGCGAAGTTGCAGGAATTATGCTTGAAGCAACTGATGCGTTTGACTGATTTCAGAAACGCTACTAAACAACTCAATACGTGCGATCCTAAAGAAAAACGTACAGTGTGAGCTTGCCCAACCCAAATCCTCGCGCTCTCTGGAGTCATAGAGGGCAACCTGTTGAAACCTCACGGGTGGCAAACGTCCCTTTGACTGACTGGTCTAAGCTCCAAACAATCCGCCGACTTGTTGAAGATCAGACCTCAGCGGAGCAGAGCAGCTCGCGTCGCCTTCTCCCGCTGAACGGTTCAGCGGGTCCACGTGGTGGTGAAAACCCCTTGCACACATGGGCAGGGCCCCTTTGGATGTGTTGAGACCCGAAAAGTGGCACACAAAAGAAGGAAGCACTGGGATAATTGAAAACTACAAGCTCTGGGATAATCCCAACATGTTCATAATCCCGCACTACAAGCCAGCTTTGATCAGTGTTGATGATCCCAAAATTGGCAGCTCTGGGATGCCTGGGGCTCAGGAAGACTCAGGCTCCGGGCACTCCAGGCGGCGCGCTGCTAGGAGAGATCACAGATGGAACCTGGGATGCCCCTATTGCAATCAAGGATTTGAACCTTTCCAGTATTGATGTGATGTCCACTTTGGGGTGTGTCACGGTGATGTCCCATGTTCTCTCATGTCTGCCATGGAATTCGCCCCCTGACCCGATGCACTGGGCCGAGGAGCCGTTGCCATCGACGTCAGCCCACCCAAACCGGTCTCCTCAAGAAGCGGAAAACAGCAAGCTGAATCCATGAAATTCATCTGTATGAATAGGGAGACCCCATTCTAGACTCCCTTTCCAGAAGGAACTTAGACCACAATTCATTGGTAGGGGCCTTCCCTAATGCAAACCCATGTGGCCCCTGCTCTTGCAAAAAATTGAAACTCTCGGACACTGTTGGCCAACATACAAGTTCAGGCTCTTCATGTGTTTGGGGTTGGTTGGCTCAATACACAAGCATTAGCTTTGCTCAAAGCTCAAATCGCAGCCAGTCCACAGTCATCCCCAAAATCCGTCTTTCACTTGCCCTCCTTTCAATCGTGGATGTGGGGAGTCCACTAGGTAGAAAAGCTTGGGACGACCGCCCCCAAATCTAGCATATGAACAGGAGTCACACACATCCCTCCACAAAGTAGGTAGCAATAGGTACGAGGAAAATATCAACTATTTGCTGTCATTCACTGAGTTCCTTCTACATGAGTCCGCTGAATGGCTTTCAGTTTCGTTTACCAACAGCATTCAGATCATATCATGCCAATGTCATCCTATCTCAATGTCTCAGTCACACCTGGCACCTACGAGGTCACAAACGATGAGCAAGACCCTGTCTCTCACCAAAATATCTTGATTTCACAATCCTTTCATGGATGCTTATCATGTCAGGCCTTGTCTGGATTTGATGATCCCTTACTCAAAATTAGGCAACCCTGGACTCGCGTGGGTACCTAACAGGTTCTTGGTCCGCGTCCCGTCCTCTTCATCTCCCAAGGCATCAAGCCGGCCGGCGGCAGAGAGAACTGGCCGAAGCCTATTGGGGATGTGCTAAGCTATTTGGGATGTGCCAAGCTGCTAAGAGAGTGTGTGTGTGTGTGTGTGTGCGGAGGGGTTGATGTGAACACCAAACGACAACGCCACATGGCCGAGCGGCTTGGCCCAACAAAAAAAAGAGTTCAGAAACGAGGCCCGTCAGCCTATCTTGGTCTGTTGTCGAAAAGGCTGCCGGTCTTCCTCAAAAAGAGTGCCTCCAAGATGTTGTGCCTAAAGAATCTCCAAGACAAGCCTGCTGCCCAGTGGAGTGCAATCGGTCTCGTAGTCGTAAAAGGTATTTTTGACCTGAACATGTGGCAAGCATGAACTGTTGACAATATCTGCAGGGAAACCATCATTGACACTTACATCGGGCAAGCAACAGAAAGTCTATAGTCCCAATGATCGAGTGCCGTTTGGCGGGTTCGGCGTTCGCAGCGTGCGCCGGCGCCTTCAAGGCTTGCGTATGCTGCCCGCTGACGCCCATCGGCATGCCCATTCCCATGCCAATGGGTGGGATGCCTGGCACCAAAAACCGACGGCGAACGAACCAGCCACGAACCAGCGCACGGTAAGGCCGTCGTGGTCCAGCCTCTGTCTTGAAGGTCGTCATCGTCATCCACCTGTGACTGGAGTTCGAATCTATCGAATGTGTTCTGTTTCTTCGAACGCTTGTTTGACATGTCGATCTATTCTCTTAGTGTTAGTTGGACAATGTATTTCTGGGTTTCTGATGGATTCCTGTGTGAAGGACACGAGGGGGCCGCTTCGTTGACAGCCGTTTCCGAAGCCGAAAGAACCTCTGTTGTCTGAGAATTCTTGTAGAAGGGGGAACCAATTCCAGCAATCCCATGCTATCGCAACCCAAAGATTCTCAGAGGCCATTTTGCAGGGTATAGACGTATAGAATCATGCATCCTGACTCTTGTCACTGTCATGTATGCATGCTGTTGATGCATCGGCATTCAGTATGTTGCTGGTTGTGTGTGTGTGTTGTCATTGCTGCTTGTCATTGCTGTGATCACCAATATGACTCGACATGGCTGTTTGAAAGATGTTGGTTGTCATTCTGGTGTATATCATGGTTTATCCAATGCTGCTGTATTGGTAGCACTACCCTTGTGGTTTGTCATTGCTGTCGCTGTCATTGTGGCTCCACTTTTCGGCTCTCCAAACCCGCCCGCACGCCGAAAGCCGGTCGACCGGTCCAAAAGCTGCCTGCACCGGTAAGGAGTTGGAACTCAAGGACCGAAGAGAGCCCAGCCTCAGCCGTTGAACCGCGGCTCCAAACGAACCGGGCGGAGAACACGTCGAACACACCGATCGTCCTCGGACCGAGCGAATGGGTGGATCGTCGTCCCAGCCGCGAGGACGATCGACGCGCCGCGACGTCGATCGGTCTGATCAGTCGAATGGGCCGTGAGGTCTCTTGTGGCACTCTGGGACACTCTTCATGCAACATCAACAGAATACAGTGGAGCTTCAGCCGTGCTTGTGACGCACGTGTCTAGTCTTTGCATGGGCCTGCGAAAGGGTGTTGCAACGTGCGTCCAAATCCTTTTCGAACATGGAATTTGAACCAACCAGTCTCGTAGACGTGGCAGCAGATGCAGTTTGCATAGTGTCTTCCATGCCCCTTTGCAAAAGTGGGGTGGCCTTTGCTAAGAATGTTCAGCGGCATTCATTTGCAAGCAAGCATCTTGATCTGGGCAGGCTCGCTCGGGATCAAAGGCAAATCCTTGGACGCTTTATTCGCAAAATAGCAATTCCTTGAGTGCTCGGCCTTTTTTCTCTCTCGAGGAAATCACTGCAGACTGCAAGGCCAATCTTCTGCAAGGCGTATCATGGTTCAGTCGTGTGAAATCCTTGAGGCGCCTCTGTTGGTTTGTTTTTGGTTGGTTCTTGCAAGTATCGCCGGCTCCAACAAACCACACCACATCTTGGCAGGTATGCCGGAGCCTGCTTGCACCCACCCTCATTCGGAAAGTGGTACATCTTCAGGCCGGCACCGCTTCCTTAGCCCTTTTTGGCCTATGATGCCCTATTATGCTCTATTAATATAAGCCCTGCTTGGGCCCTGGCATCTTCAGGCATCGCCATGGTTGCTGAGACGGCACGAGCTCCAGGATGGATCTTGCCTCATCGGTGGGGAAGTGGGAGGAGGTGGAGTGTCTACTCCATACACGATAAAATACACGCCCAAGACTAGACGAAGAGGGGTCTGAATAACACCGCTTTTTCGAAAAACATGATGCGGTCTTCCATTGTTTAGAGTCTTCCGAAAGAAAATTCCAAGAAAAATATTCCTCAGTCTTCCAACCCTCCTGAGCTCATACTTGGATGAAATTGAATACACTCCGTCGAAAGATTAGGGTTCCCCTCCTTCACCAATGAGCTTAGTTAGGCTTAGTTTTGTTTGTGTCCACCTCACCAAAGTCCTGAAGGTCTTTGGTCCTCGCTTCGTCCAACGGCAAGCGCACCTCGTGTTCCAACAGCCCGCTGGCTCGGGCCAATGGCTTTGTTGGCAGGCTCCGAGGTCGGAGCTGGGATGTCGCTGTGGACAGAGCGGGCCTGGGGTGTGGAGGAGCAAGGAGTGGATCAAATGAGAAGTGCAAAGACTTGCAAAAACTTGTGATTGGTTGTGCTTCTGTTTACAGGTTGGGGAGCTGTGTGGAATCTGTCAAGACGGCAAACCTGTCCAATTCCACTAAAATTAGGACCGCTGATCTGCACCGACTGCGTCATGAATTCGTCACGAAATAAAATGTTAAAAGGGGTGCCCATGGAGGCCTCAGCAAATGGGTGGCTCTGCCCAGGATGATGTTGCCCATAGCCATTTAGCGAACCTGGCGGAGAACAATTAAACGATAAACTTCCAAAAACGTTGGATTGGCTTCGTGGCTTTCATAGCTTCTGGTCCAAACAAACCAAATAGGCTAAAACATGCTCAGACTGTTGTAGTATCGGTAGGTGAAACCTCGTTGGCCATGCTCTGAGGGGTTGCCATATCTCATGGCCCCCCAAAACAGCCCCTCTCTCTTGATTATGTTAAAGGTGTAGCAATGTGTCCAGTCGCACCTGGTCCCGCTTCGGGGGATGTCTACGAAGCAAGACTTCAGGAAGATTAAGGCCAAGTGCCGTGAAGACTGCTCGTCAGCTTGCTGGAGTGAGACCTGAATCTGGGCCTACAAATAGAGGGTTGATGTCACTCCAAAATGCACGTGGATCAAGTAGAATGAACTGAACTATATTTGTACTGTAATATTTTATGATGGAGGTTTGAAACGTGCCTTCGTGCTTTCGTGCAAAACCTTAGCTCTTAAAGGCAGTATCCACTGAACTCTCTTGCCCGTCTACACATGAACCAACTCAAACGCTGCAAAATTGTTGGTATGCTCCACGGCCACTGCGGACTGCATCCCACGAACGACACCTGCAGCTGTATTCTGCATGAATTGAGTCATGGCCTGGGCTGGATTCAGCAATACATTATGTTGGGGGGGCATGGCGGCATCGCCTTGAGTCAAACCTCTGGTGGACCTTGAGACAGGGGGAAACCTGAACTTTCTTGGCACAAAAAGCTCCTAGAGTCTGGAGGAAGAGATGCATGCAGTGGGTGTGCAGCGCAGGTAATAACTCAGCAATAACTGTTGCTACAAAACCAATCTAGGCGAACAGGACCAGGCGAGCATACTTTAGGAGGAATGTGTTTTCTTCTTGCCAGGTCTTACAACATCAATGCGGATCAACTGCGGTCGAATTAAGAAGTCCATGTTGTGTGGCCGGTGTGGGACGGCCAATGATCGCTCTCTTTGGAGGGAGGAAATTCAACCATGTCAGGTGACATTATAAATGTCTTGCAGGATTCTACGAGGAAAGGGTGTTCACTTTGGAACCGTCAAGCAGAAAACGGATGTCCTATAGTGATAGTGCGGAAAATGAAACACGCTACACCACACTGGTCCCCCATGCTCAAACGACAAACGCGTAGTTAGTGCTCACACCAGTCCTGTGTACAGGTTCAGAGTATGTACTGTAATATTCTCATACATCGGCCTCTTGCCCAGCTTTACAACTTGATTGCCCACCTGCAGTCGCATGGCGTTCTCCAGATGAGGTTGACTGGGAATTTGCGGAGCCTAAGTCAGAAGCTACGAGAAGAAAACAACACTTGGCAGCCTGGCAACAATCTTGCTGACTTCAAGGTGTCTTTTCACGGTCTGCTTGACAATTTGGCTGCTTGATATAGCAACCTGTACTACCAACAACCCTTCCGAAAATCAACCAAGTACTTTGCTGCCACGTCGTTGATGCATGGTTAGGTCTTCCTGTTGATCCATAGCGAGCGAGCTGTTCCACATGCCACACTCTGAGTGCATAGCCAAGGGTGGGTCTTTCACGGCCTACAGTCCAAACTCAGCGCCGATCGCTGTCGCATGGCGCACGTCTACCAGTAGCTGCAAGCTAGGTCTCCGACGCTTTTCTTCTCATTGCTTGGAGAGTTCGGCGGTAAAATCGGTGGATACGCATCACCCTGGGAAACCTCAAGTTTCACGCACGGACGAAAAATGAGGCGGCTGAAGCCGCCGGTTTCTCCTCCGGACGCCAAACATCTCACAAAAATGAATGCCCCCTTTGTTCAAAGCTCCCTCAAGGCCCCGTGGCTGCTTCCCTCTGTGGATCTTGTCTTTTGATATTGTGCTGTTCTGAGAAGGCCCTAGGGATCTCCAGCCCAGTACATCAACTTATGTGAGCTTTACGGTGCCGTCAAAAAGACGTGTATGTTAGTCGTTAGTCTCAAGTTTAAAGACACAAACGGACCCACATGTCAGGACCTTGCTGAGAAAATCGAGTGGTTGAAAAAAACATGGCATCATGCTAGAAGTCGCCCGACCTGGTCCTCCACAAATCTATACCAGAACAAAAGAAACAGGTGATATAAATATGCTTGGGGCTGGGATGAGTTGGGGGACAACCTTCTTGATGTCCACCCTTCTTTGCCCAGGTACCATGGACTGAAGTTGTGGCACGAAGAGCACGGGTGTACCACATAGAAGATTGGACTGAGCACAAACAGCGTCGATGGGACTGTGCGGGTGCTCAGATCCACTTCGTGGGAATACATCGGTGGAACGCAGTACACATGCACCCTCTCCGAGTGAAACGAAGATCCGATGGGGTCGGATCGGCCCATTAATTTGTGAATTTGGTGATTCAATTTCTCAACTCATGGTCCATGCTGTGGCTCGTTGGGGCAGGGAATCCATGATAAGGGATGATAAGAGTGCTGGACAAGGGTTCCGCCCAGGCTCATGCCAACTTCTTGTTTGTTCTCCTCCTGCCTGGTACATGGGCTGTGCCGCTTGCTTCTGTCCATTCACCTGCAGGTCAAAGTGACTCTCTCCAAGCATCGTGTACATCCCGTGCGCACGAAACACAGCAGGCTCGCTGCGACCAACAACAGCTGCCCCTATAGACTCCACGCAATTCCAAGGTCACCGAAGTTGTGACCCAATTTGCCCGTGGCAATCGCTGCGACCAACGAGGTCTCCTGCCCTCTAAACCGTGGCAACCGAGGAACCCGACACTTTTCAGGTGCATAGAGGCGATTGCCAACGCTAAGACGCGTTGCCAAGTCAAAGAGACAGTGAGACGCAAAGAGACAGTGAAGGAACACGTCAACAGCCAGAACCTAAACTCAGAACAAACAAGCCACGAGTAGCTTCTTGCTACTAGTAACAAGTGCAACGCTACTAGTAACAAGTGCATTACTACTAGCAGCAAACAAACAACTAGGTGAGGAACAGCCGTCCACCGCTACTCACCCAACCGCTTCCTTCCGCACCTGCTTTGGCTCTGGAGGCCTTGCCTCCATGGGCAGTCTGCCAGTCCTCCGATGAAAAGATCTGCCACTGTCTTGGGTAGTTCTTCCATTATCAGTAACTATGGATGATGCCGGTTAGTGAAGGAAATTCTGGAACCCAACGACATCCTCAACAAAAGACAAGAGATGCTTGGAAATCCTCATGTGATGAGACGTTTAAAATCGTTAAATTGCTTTGCCCTACAAGCTGTTGGTTCAAAAGCCTATAGGGCCTACCAAAACTCACCAAACTCACCTACCAGCGCACCAACTGCCAATCTCCAAGCCCGAGTTGATCTCCATGCAACCGAGTCCTCATCATCTGATCCAGCTGCACTAGCTGCATCTCCGCTTCTCTTTGATCTGCTGCCGAAAAACCAGGCACCACGCGGTACCTGAACGTCTTTCTGGCAGTCTTGCCCCATGCGCCCAAAGAATGGTGTGGTTGAAAAAAGGGCAAATGAAATGGGTCCAAGTCGGGACCTGTCATCCAGGTTCCCCGTATCTGCGACGGCGCCAGGCACCACGACCCCCCACCAGCTGCAAGCGATTTCGCCGGCGAGGCACTCTTCTCTGCTGTGGGCATAAGAGCAATGCGGGTCCTCCAAGGGCAAATCAAAAACATCAGAAAAGCATCCGGCCAGTCATGTCCAACGGTGCAAACTTAGTCCCAATAGAGATGTGTTTTCCAAAGGATCGACTTCATATTGGGGCAGTTGTGTTAGTCATGTTCAGGTGGTTCCAAAGTCAAAGTCTGAATTGATGATATCGCTGTGTTTCACGTTTCACACCAGAAAAAACATCCTCGCAAAGCCCAGTTTGCAGCAGCGTCTTGCAGATCTTGGTGCGGGCTAGATCTGGCAAGTGCTGGAGCTCACCTCAGTCGCTTCCCGGGAAGCAGCCACTGCTGTAGCTCACACCCCACTGCTGCAGCTCAACAAGTGGTTTGGTTGCTGTTGCAGCCAAGTGTCATTGGTCATGGGCAAAGCGGCAGTCTGAACCTCTCCTTGGAACAAAGGAAGAAGACATCAAGGAATCAACCCCTGATCAACCTGCAGACTCCGTTACCCCTGACCAACCTTGTTTCTCAACCCCTGACCAACCCCCCCCTTCCAGGTTACTCAGTTTCTCAACCTGGAACCAATTTGACTCCTTGGAGTTGATTCTGGACCAGAAGGGGCACACCGTTCGGTCCACTGAGACCTTGAGCAAACGACATTGGACGACGTGAGTGGCGGAACGTCAACTTCTTGGTGTTCCGCAAACGGGGGGTGGAAGCCCTGGGCCGGTCTCAGTGATCATGCATTCATGCAGCTTGGGCACTGACAGCTACCCATTTGGTGGAATTTGCACATCCTTGGCCAGCGGATTTGCCGTGACAGACCTCCTTTGAGGCCCAATGGATTCCAAGCGCCATATGGGATGACTAGAAAAACACCAAAGAGTGTCTGTTTCATGACCAAGCGTCTTTGTCTTCTGAAAGACCTGGGCACACGTCCCAAGAGTCGCTCAAGAGTCTAGGGTAAGCGCCTCTAGACTCTAGACTCAATCGATCCTATGTATGTGCTCAGATAGCAGAAAGCAAGCTTGATCTTCGCCCCACCGGTGCCTGTGTGAAGACTTACAGGGCTCACTTACAGTGCTGAAGATGTCACATCAAAACTCTAGTCCCACCGGACCAATGGACTGCAGGGTCAACCTCCCGATGTGTGGGGCCTGTTTTGGGGTATTTCTTCACCCACACTCATTTTTACCAAAACCTGGTTTTCCTTATCGAAAAGCCTGGTACTAGTGCTATGAAAAGACAGCCAATTCGGTCGCTGTTCGTGGTTGAATCACCATCAAAACTGCCAAAACTGCTCTCTTTCGTCCGAGTCTTCCAACTCCAGAAACCACCACCACATCACACCCTTGGCCCACCTGCGTGCGTTCGGCCCGGCGATCTTCATCCGCTTGCCGCCTCCCACGCCGGCGGCCCGGGGCGTCCATGGCGTCCGTGGCCGTGGCGGCGTTGCTCCGCGTGGGTCGGCGAGGGTGTTTCGGCACTGTGGTGTTTCGGTGGTCGTTGGGCTGCGTTTCGGTGGTTGGGTTGCTTCAAGGTGATATCTGGTTTGCTGTGAGTTTGAGTGGAAAGGCATGATCAGGATCTGAAGGGCTGTTCTTCACATGCTGTGTTTGGCTGTCAGAGACCTGTGGAAGATCATCGGGCGGTAGTCAAAAGCCAGTCCAAACAAGCTCAAACATGCATCGATCTTTCACAGACTTACGAAAGCAAGTGAGCAGCATCCAAATCTCTGCAATGCAAATCCTGCCTTGTTTACTTTTAGCCTGGCATTGTCAGCTGCAGATCCATTCCAACATTCTTGCGGATATTCCGTACGGAATGACAACTGGATGGGTCCTAATTCTAGAGAAGTCTAAGCTTTCTCTTCGTGGGAAAGAGCAAAAGGAAAAAGACAAACACAACTCCACAGCATCTACCAGCAGTCACCTAAGTGAGTGGATAATTTGCCCGTACCCTCCATTAAGCACCCCTTTGTGACTGCTGGTGCATAAATCATGATAAATCATAAATCTATCCTCTGGCGGCCCCAACACCGGCTTCTTTGCCGAAGCGTTCAAGCTGCCAGCAGCACAGAGGCTCCAAGGAGGCCAACCACTGCTGCTTTGACTCCTCGGACGTCTTCAGGGCAAGGCTTTGACCTTCCAAACGATCGCGCGGATCGGGCTCCAACGATCTCTCAAAGGCGAAGAGCAGGTGCTTAGGACCCTTAGGAACTTGCCCGGTGAGTTAAAAATTCAGCTTACTGCAACACTGACAAATGATGAATTAACGGCTCCTGTAGGCCTATCTTCTTGTGGAGATGACACGCATGCAATCGGCATGCAACAGTTCAAGTGCTAGAACGAGGCAAATCAGTCTGGCCTGATGTGAGCTTGAGAGTGAAGCCATCTTCATTGTCCTTGCACACTGAAGTTCGCCAATTGCAAACCAGATGTTATGACCGCTTCAGTGGGGGTCTCCGTCTGGTCTCGTCACCTGAAGAAGAACAGAACTAAACCCATTTGCACCGCCACCGAACCGTCCCACCGCGGGACAACCCGGGACCGCATGGGGACCGGGACCTCTCAGCGCCTGGATGCTGTCCACCTCCTTGAGAGCCAAACGGCCCCGTGGCTGTTCCGACTTCGCAGCTTCTTCGGAGGTGAAGTAATCGAGGCGATCCTGGTGGGAACGGGAGGACAGGACAATCGAGGCGATGGCGGCGATGACGGAGTGCCTTCCGACGGGAGCCGGTCCTTGTATAGAACACAGAATCGATCCTCAACCCTCTTCTTCTTCAGAATGCCAAGTGTCCTTAAGCAAATGATTCGCCACAGTGAAGAGAGTTCATCACTCATTCCCCAAACGATTTTTGGCGACACTCTGCAACAGGCTGCAACCGGTCAGGGGGTCTTTCCTGAACTGGCAGCAGCTTGGCCATCCTCTTCGACCATCGCATTGCATCACAACCAATGTGCACTCTAACACCCTTCTGGGGCAGGCAGCGTCTAAACTAGAAGCAGACCTGTTAAAAGGCCATCTATTCTATTCTGTCAACCATAAACAACTGCGACACGAGTGATAGCCTTATGCAGCGCAGCCCTGCAACGTCCCCGTTGCACTGCAAGCACAGGCCCACACTAGTACATAATCGCGATGTCAGGATCAGGGATGATCAAAAACGCCCATCTTTCACAACCTCTAAATGCCAGCACCCCAGTGTTCATCTTGTGGTTTGAAACAACATGGCGATGCGATAGCTCCACCAGGGCGCTCTTGCCGAACGATGTCCTGCAAGGCAGGATGCTCATGCCGGCCCTGCCTGGTTTGGGGACATCTCCTCACATGAGGTCTGTACTGCAAGGCGGTCCTCTGAGGCCATTCTTACAATGCAGTCTCAGGCATTCACTTTGCCCTGCCTCAGCCGCAAGGGTCTTTCTTTCGTGCACGTACTTTTACAAATAAGGAAACTGAGACCAGCGCTGGGAAGATGCCCAAGGTGGGTATAACTCAAGCCAAAAAGTTTGGGAACATGCCGTGTCACTGGAACATCATGGTGATTCAATGTGGCTCCTGGGCTCAAGCAGGAACCCAGTTAGCGTTTTGCTCAGCCAGGAACATGTGTGTGGCACGGTGGTCCAGCTGCTCGCTTGAGTGCAGGCAAAGGCTGTCTCAAAATGATGGGTCACACAACCAGTTTTGCAACAATTCCGGGGTATTTGGATTTTCCTGTGGTTTCCTTCTATCTCCTATTTTGAGACACCCAGTCAAGTCCGACTTTTCACAAACTTCGTTGAGCGAACGGGTGGCTCTCTGGTAGCCCTGCTAAAGCGATGCCGCGCAGCTCCACGAATGGTCACGCTGCAACTGGCACTGGGCTCACAGAATGACATGCGCTGAAATCCCAATTGAGACTTAAGACCGAAGCGATTTCTTGATAGCTCTGGCTCTGAGGTTGTGCATGCTTCAAGTGGAAAACTTTAGGAAGGCACCATTGCTTGGTATTGATCATTCAGCATGTTTCACCATGGAAGCACTATAAGCTTCGCCAGAATAGAGAAAGGGAGCAACATACTTTTTGGTGGACTGTCTATCTGACATGCTACTTCATTGGTGGCTGAATGGCCTTCTTCAAGCATCTTCGACACCGGTAGTGGTTACCGGAGGTGGGATTTCAGCTGGAGAAAGGAAGTCTTCTAAGCAACGGGTGATCGCCCGAAGCCAAAGACGAGAGTTGCTCAAAGCTTGGCAGCAAAAATAAGAAACAAATAGAAACATGCAAAATGCTCTCTCAATCTCTCTCATGTCTCTTCTAGATCAATCGCGGGGTTTGTAGGTGTTTGGTCTCGTTTGGAGAATCCAAGTTGAACCCGTCCTTCCTTACGAGAAGGACCTGATGAGACCTACTTGCAGCTTGTGACAGCTTGTGTGCTTTGAGCTCAAAAGGGCACGACCTGGCAGGGCCAAGGCGTCTCAAAGCACTGCCACAGCTCCGACCTGGCAGGGACATGACGCCTTTCCTTTCTTAAGGCTCTTCTAAGTTGGAAGAAAAATTATAAGAAAGGAACTCTTTGAGGAACTCCTCATTTGGAGTCCAAGAGTGGACTGCATTCACCCGATTGAGTCGAGCTCCAAGGCCCAAGGCCGAAAAGAATGGCAGTTGAAGGGGGTGCCTTGCCCCTTTTGGCGGCATGTTCAACCTTTCCAGGACGCTTGGATTGAGGATTGGTGGGCAAATGAGCTCAACAGGAACCTTGTTTTAGTATCCTCCATTTTAGTCTTCTCCTCTCAACATTCTTGGCGCGCATGCTCTTGTGAGTTCTTTCCAGCAGTTAAGATGAATTAAGGAGTTGATGGGAGTTGAGTGTGTTGCAAAATAAGAAAGAAACTCCCAGCATCTCCCACAAAGGTGATCAGTCCATCTTGCCAAACTACATCCGTTTCCAGTCAGCCAGTGGTGGGCGTTTCGCGGCCGCTTTCGCCCTACCGGCCGTAACTTGGGCGACCTCGGCCTCCACATCTTCTGCATCCGCTGGCTCAGTCCAGCGATCATTCCTGCACACGTCGAACGCCCCGACATCGACGTCCCCACGTACCGAACGAGGGACCGAACCATTTCGCTCAGGCGATGACTCTTTGATGAGGTCCACCAGTGCCTGTGAGACGACGAGACGAAGATGGACATCATCAACTGAAAGAGAAAAGACATGGCCAGAACATCATAGAGCTGTAGGCCGTGGAGAAAGCATAGACAGCTGACTGCTGCGACTCGTAGGGAAGCTTCGGGAAGCTTCGCCCAAAAAAGAGAGATCAATTGGTTCCAGCCAGTCTCATTCCCTGTGAGTTGCAAACCGTGTCTACGCCGTAGACAGAGGGAACGAGTTCTGAAAACCGCTCTCTCAGCCTCGACGGCATTCTCTGAGGGAATCCCTCTCTTGACGCAGTCGTATTTCACGTAGAGATCCACCCTGGGTCCATGGTTTCGGAGTTTCTGCAACGGATAGACGGCTCCAAGCCCTGTTGAGTCTGAGGTCCACACTTTCCAACACCGCTGCCAACCTCAAGGAAAATTTATAACGTCAAACAGAGATGTTTGGAACTCACCACCTGATAGAGACCCTGCTATCCCCAAGCTTCCTTTCTGGGGTTCCACAGACTCCCATTTGAATAAACCCCTATGCGACTCCTGTGCACTAAGCATTGCACGTAGCCAAAATCTGCATCTGCCATTTCTCCGGGCCTCAGGCTGGCGGCAAGGAACATTCTTACATGAGGAAACACAACATGTCTTCCATTGTCTTCCGGTCCTTCATCTCCTGGAATCTCCTTCACTCCGTCTTCGCCTAACTCCCCAAATCAGAGAACCACCCAGTCCTGTTCTTGCCCAGCTTCGACCAGTGCCAGTTGCCTACTACAAAAGACCCACCTAAGTTACTAGTCGCCTAAGCCAACTTGGCCTGTTGGCTCTGAATCTGACTTCCTCTAAGGCTGGTGCCCATTCACAATGCAACCCATGACGGCTATTCGGACACCAGGGAGATGTCCAGTTCGCTCCTGGATTTTCGCAGTGGTCTCCTGCCTCAGAGGAATCCATGAAATGGGCGGCCCTTTCAGGTCGGAAAGTGCTTTCAAAACCCGACGGAATGGATTCGGTGGGAAACCGGATTTCACTGGAAGCCCTCTGGAAGGTTGACTGAGTCTTCTGTTCTGCTCTTTTTCTGTTTTTTTTTCCGGAAGGAAGAAATCTCCAAGTCTTCGACAGGTTGAACAAGGTCCGTCCGCAGGAAGGACAGCTGATGAATTCCGTCTTGGAGATTCGCATACGGGAGGCCTGGCCAATCTGCTACTTAAAGACTCGCTTGAGTTGGCGGATGACCTGCCTTGGACTGCGGCGCATGACTGATGACTGACAACTTCGCTTGACTTGACTCAATGAATCCGCCACTTCCAAGGGAAGCCTTAGCTGCCCTACATCTAATATCGGATATCATACGAGTCTCATAACGAGTGCTTCAGATCTTCCGAACAGTGCAGCCCGCGCCAAGGACCCACCTGCAAGAGGTTGAAGGAAGACTCCCGCAGCATGTCAGCAGAGAGCTCCTTTGGCAGGGCACTGGAGGTGAAATGGATTCAAGAGCCGTCGTCCAAAACACGAAGGCTGCAGCCAAGAGATGCGAGTTTGCTGACCAGAAATAACACGATGGGTTTGGCTGCAAAGCATCCTTTCTGGCCGCGAACAAGTCGGACCAGAATGATGTACAAGACCCAAGCTCTCCAGTGGCAGTATGGGAGGTCAACAACTCGCCTCTGCATCCCACAGAAGTCCTTCACCCATGCCATCCTTAGAATGAGCCAGCTAGGCAAATGTGTCGGTGGCCTCATTGTGACATATTGTGACCTCTTCTTCTACTGTGTCATTGCGCATCATCTGCCGCTGAGCATCCACAAAAAGACTACCGAAGTCTGCAGATGCATCAACGACCTGAGAATGCGAACGCTTGGAGTGGGAAGCTAGTGTTGATCTTCCAAGGGTGCGCACAACGTCGTCTTGGTCCTTGCCATCTTCCTGCGCAGTGACAAGTGAACAGCCCAGAGAACACAACAAACCGCCAATGGTGGTCCATGGTTGATGCAGGCTCAATAGGGGAAGAGAATGAAAGGACACCATATTTTTGGTCAGTGACCATGGGGGTTGTTTCCCTTTAAGATCTTTGAGGAAGGTTCTCCCGCACTCAGTGACCTCTTCAACATCGACCTATTCCGCCCAAAAGGTCAGCCAAATCGGCGCCTTTTTTCACCCCCCGGTCTCCTTGGGATACTCGAACCAAAGCATCACCGGCACCTGGAAGTCCATGCAAAACACGGTGAGGCTCGGCCACGAAGAGAAGCAGCCCAAGCGCACCAAACCCGTTATTGGGTGCGCCGCACCCCGCGCATGTCGCGCGTGTCGCTGGGCGGGTCTTGGCCGGCCGAGATGAAGGATCTGAGGATCAGACCGAACTCTTGCACTGACTGAGCTTGGCAAAAAACCTGCGCGGTGAATCGGCATCAATCCACCCAAACAGACAAAAACAAACCAGCGGCTGCGGAACACACCCACAACAGCGACAGAATCGGGGAATGTTACAGTACAAGGATATTTGTGGCCCTTCGATGCTCAAGAAGATTCCAACTAGAGTCTGTCTAACATGAAAGGACCTTGTGCCACTGGATGCTCGTTTGTCACAAACCCTATAAACGGGAGTTACCCTCGTTCTTGAAGTGCACTCTGCACAAAAGGGAAACGGTTGACAGTTACCAGTTGAATCGCCCTCTCTCCCCCCACAAACATGACGCAGAAGGCCTTCTAGAGACAAACGTCCTGCACGAAGCAGATTGAATACCAAAGCAGTTCTGAATAAACAAATGCACAACAGCATACAGCATCAACAGCTTCACGTGCTACATCGTGCAATACAATAACCTTCGGTTCGGGTCGCTTGCAAACATCTAGGCTGCAGCCCGGCCAGTCCTGCCATGTCTAGCATTGGGCTTCAAGAGCGCAAACCTCGGCCTGAGCGGCATGAGACAGAAGGCCGTCTGAACCTGTGCAGCCCACGACGTCTGGTCACTGGGTCTAGTGAGAAGCCAACGACGTCTTGTTGATAGCATCCAACATCATCTCCTGCCATTGCTAGAACGACTATCTTGGAGTGATAAAGGATATGAGGGAATGTAAATCCAATAGGAACAAAGAGGAACAGCGTCATGTGCTTGAGCTCTTCAGCGTTTCGCTATCTACGTCTTTGAATGAGTATATATGGGCTAGCCAACTAGGTTGGTGGCGCCGCAGCGGCCGTCCTCGGACTCTTCACCATCAAAAACGATGGCATAGCCACCCAATCGCTCGTCCCTTAGTTGCTGAAGTTGGTTGAGGAAAAAGAAAGCAAATACCCCCAAAAACAACACCCATGAACACCCACACCGGCCCGCACCAGTAGCCAGGTCGTCTTGGAACCGGGTTTGGATGGCAAAAAGCGTGGTGCTTTGGGCCCCGATTCGCGGGTCGAAAGGGATGTCGCTTGGCAGGACCCCGATTCGCGGGTCATGTTCAGACAAAGCCTGGCGAAGCCTGGCCCCCGATCCCACCTGCAATTACGGGTCATCTGTTCATACAACAGAAGTCTACTGCAGCACCAAAGAAGTCACTGATTGAAGATCTGAAGACCGTTGCAGCTTCTAAGTTGTGGACATCTTGTCACCTGGAGGTGAAAGCAGCCCAAAGCAACGGAGCGACTGGCTCAGAAAATCTCAAGACTCTTTGACCTACTCCAGCCGGAACGACTTGGATGGGGTCCAGTAGATCAACGTCTAGCAATCCAACAAGCTGGGAAAAGTTCAGCTGCGCCTTTGGCTGCCTCTGCGGCAGTCACCATCACAGTTGCCTCGGCGCAAAGGTTTAACGGCACATCAAAAAAGAGCCGGCGCCTCACCATGTTCAAACTTCGGGGAATTTTGTAGCGTGGAACCTGGTTAAAAGGTTTGAAGGTACTTTCGGAGTTTGAAAGCCCTGCTTGTTCCTACCTGTGCAATTCTGTCTAACCTGGCTGTTGGCGCCGTCTTGTAGCGCCAAGACTTCAATGCGAAACAGGTATGTGATTTGGCTCGGTATCTTGCGAGAGGTGGATGCCAAAAGGCTTGCTGAGCAAGAAATTGTGTCCTATAGGTCCTATTCAGGCCTGACATGCAAAGGACTTAGATATAAGTCCTTTGACTGCATGGCCAATAGACTTCAAGCATCTTTGTTCCTCGCGCCGTGAACATCATCTCTCGAAGTGTGCCGTGAAGCCACATCGAGTATCACTCTCAAGGCAATACCAAGGCAAGCAAAACCAAATGGGAAAGGCAGAAAGAGAGACACAAAGTGCCCAATCAGGGCAGTACTAAGGACCAAGGCAGCTATCTTCCTATCTTTTGCCCCACACACACACACACAGAAACACTCCACCACACCTTGAGCTCCGCACACCTTCAGGGACATTGGGTCCAGCTTTGCAAATCACACCTGGCATTTTACAACTGCAGCCCATGGCCTTTTGAGCTTCACTCAGTAAGAAAGCACACCAACCAGCAGTTGGGCCTACCAACAAATCAGTGGTGGAGACCAAGGAAACCGGATCAGGGCATCAACATCTTTGGCCTTGCTCGGTTTTGCCGATTTCGCAGCCTGTGGGCACGTCCAAGAGGGTCTTCAGCTTGACACCAACGTTGGGTGTGACCATTCCGTCGAGCACCTCATATCACACAGGCGGTTGTTGGTTTTTTCTTCTTTTAAACGTTACAAACAGAAAATCTCAGAGTACTATGATGATTCGTAGAATGGCCAGGAACTAGTTTGTTGGTCTCCGGAACATCAAGTCCAGACCTGGTAGGTACCACACCGAGGCCGGCAAGGCTTACTCTCGACAAGTGCTTTGAACCTACCTGATACTATATTATACTGTATGCAGTATAGCTACACACATACATTCATCAACATCAACATCGGTGTGTATCTTTCCAGCAAGCGCTGTGCCAGCACGGGCCTTCAGTGTCCTACCACTGTTTGTGAAGTGTCCTACTTCTCTTCAGCTAAGCTAAGCTGCCACTGCATCAACGCTTTTCCACTCCATCTGAACGTCACCGTCAGCTCGGAGTCTGAGCGCTGCGGCGACTCGGCGCCCGGCGCCCGCTTTGCGGCGGCGAGGCGAATCGATCACTTTCTGGGACCGAAAGGAGAGATCTGCAGGCAATGAGAATTTGAGATCAACGATGTTTTCAGATCCATGCCATGTGTGGAAATTCATGTGTGGAAATGTGTGGAAATTCCGGGAGAAAATGTATCAAAGAGTACCTACTGTAATTACAATAAAATGTCTCATGGTCTACCTCTCCCCCATGACCCCGTGAACCGTTGCCAACCTGCGTTTCGCCGGGTGCTTCTGGCGAACACCGGTACGTCGCCCGCGCCGTCTCCGGTCTCCCGCCAGACCTCAAGCCCAAGCGATCGCAGAGCTTTTGGATGTCCAGGTCCGCCAACTCTTTCACCTCGCGAGGAATTCCAGCTAGCTCCGAGCATTCGTGGGAACCGGCGAAGGGGTCCCGGGGATTCCAAAGCGACTGAACTGCGAACTCTTGAAGCCCCCCGAGACCAAGCGCACGTGCATTCATCGGATGATTCATCTGCATGAATTGGCGCATGGTTTTGGGCGCATCCAGTGCATGGTCTCTCACAGGCGTCACCAAACCTGCAAGAAAAAAGGCCCAGTGGTGGTGATGGTCTCCCTAGTTTGGGTGCAAACCGAAGACCTTTCGATGCATGCTGTAAATACAGGATCACGGATCTGTTTCGGAACCAGAAGACTGCTGCTGCGTACACCCTAACCAGCCGGGCTCCAAAGCTCATCAGCTTCAATTTCAGGAAACTCCAGCCCATACCAACAGGGGCTGAGGATGACCATTATTGCGTGTTTGTTCTTCCAAATATGGACACGCGTTTAATTTGACTACAACAGCAAAATGACCAACTGAACAACGCCTGCAATGTGTAGCGTCTTTGGAACCACTGAGCTCTCCACAGACATGCGCGCGAACACAGAGCCGTCGTGGTTCAAGGGCACATCGATTGGCCAGCTGCACCTCGTTGACCAAAAAGAAAAGAGCTCTTTCGAAACAACCAATCCATGAATTGGTTTAAGGGAAATTCTGCAGGACACCCATCCTTTTTGGAGGTGAAAACGGTTGTTTCCTGTAGAATGAGTTTCCCTTAAACCAATTCATTTCAACCAAGTTCTTTGAAGAAGGTCACGACTTCCAAAACGGTCGCCAAGTGGTGAGATTCGGCTGAGCTGAGTCATATGCTCACCTGCATACGGCACCTACAACACCAGTGTCTTCAGGTGCAGACAGATGGATGTCACAGCTTTGGCTCCCCACTCCCGGCGGTAGAAGACACCCTCTCGGCGCTTGGTGTGCTCGTCGAAGGGCTCCACTCCCTGCAACGAGCGAGACAAGAGCCTAATGGCAATGGCCTCCAACCTCAGAGCGACGGCCTCCAACCTAATAAAGACAGCTCAAGAAATGTTGAGACCAGCAAAACCATCCCTGACCTGCTTCAATTAGGGCCTGCTTCGATGTTGAGTCGACTTGAATGTACAGAGTTTCTGCCCGTTGCAGCCAGCTCAAACAGCTCCCACCACTGGCCTTGCTAAGTGCCTCCTCGGCCGCACCTGCAGCCCACTGCCATGGTGCTGCTTGTTCACCGAAACCGCGGAGTCGTCGTCACCAGTGAACCAAACCCACGAAGAAAAAACATGAAAAAACCATGTCCGGACACCGGCCTCGGAGAGCGATGCATGGCTTGGCCTCAAACTCAGGATCCTCTGTGAGGGACACGCGGATGGTGTCGCCTGGACGACGGCGAGTACTGCGAGGGATGAACACGGTCGACGGCGAGTACCGATGGAGATGACCAGACTGACCAGACAATGGCCGTTTTGCGGAGAGAGAGAAACACCCTGCGGCTCTCATTCGCTGGTGCGGCTCGTGGTGGTTCATCATGTAGTACATTCTTGGGACTCCAATTCTGCAATTTGGGGTGTTGAATCTTGAGGGCAGGAAGGGAGTGCTATGGACCCAGGACAAATGTTTCTATAAGACACATGTTTGGTGTAGGTGCTCAGATTTAAATCATAGAGATGGGGCCCCGACTTAGTCAGTGGTCACTGGTCGTGTCAAAGAGGAATTGATAAAGCTCTTCTTCCATTGCCACTGTATTATGGTCCTCCCATGAAAGTGATTTAGGTATGTAATTATGAGACAAAACTGGTGGACATGGGTTTGTTAACCTCCCAACATTTCAGAAGAATTATGAAACAGTGCCAGGGATATAAACCTGTACTGGGCTTGGGCCTTTTTGGTTCCCATCGCCCAGATGAAGACCTCTAGTGCTCCAGAACCTCTGAGGCTCCCTACCCAGGCCATCCAACAGCAACGCTCCGATGCCAACGGCCGACTTAATGCGTCCTCGGTGGACATGGCCAGTCCCTCTGAGAGCGCCTGTGTCTCGTCCTCGTCTCGTCGCGGCTCTGAGGCCCGGTCCGTCAGCACCACCTCCGGCTTCTGTGACACCCAAGTGCAAGGGATAGTCCTGCAATCACCAGCTGTGGGGAGTGCCTGCTTTCGTCCAGGGATAGCCTCGGGTGCTTTCTTGAGTCCTTTTGCAATCGTGGTTCCGAGATGTTCAGAGATGTTCAGAGCATGCCAGAGATGTGTAGGTTTCGATTGGGGCCGCAGAGTCATACAGGGTCAGAGAATTTGGAACATGTTTCTGGCCAATCCCTTTGAAAAGGACTGGAAAACGAATGAAATAGAAAGATCATCGAACATGTTCACAGGTCTGTCGCTAAAAGTGTAGTGTGGCTAAAAGTGTAGTACTCCCAGGCTCAGGGAAGCACAACAAAACGAGGAGAGTAGCAACTTGGAAAGGTCAGCAACAGCGGGAAACGTTGCAATCTGACCCCAAAAGCCCAAGGCCCGCTGGCGCGGGAAGAGCGGTCCCAGCCCAGCTTGTACATCTCCCTTGCCAGCTGCCTGTACGCGTTCACCTCGTCTCAGGATCGATACCAAGATTTCAGTCTTGCAACCAACAAAAAGTCTCACAAGTATGCTGCTTCAGTCTCAGAACCCCTCATTTCACTTCATTTCCGGTCGCCACTGATGGGGATTGCCAAAAGGATGGATCAAGACAACAACTGCTTCGGACGACCCAAAGGGCCGGAGACGGGTCTGTTCGATCCAGTGGATCACGCGGCACCAGGGTGACTCGGATCCTGACCATGACCTGTGGGTTCGAAGACTTCATGCCTTGGCCAAGCCGTTGACACAGCCGTTTCCTGCCGTTGGTGTTCTTTTTTGGAGAAGGGGATTGAAGTAGGGGGCAAGTGTCTGAACCTACAAAAGGGAGACTCAAGAAACATCTCTTGTTCTTTGTTCTGTTTCTCAGTTGGGTCATTCCACCTTTGATACAAAGGATATTATGAGGTTGTCAATCGGCTCAAGCAGCCTGCCATGCGCCAACACCCATCCCAAAATAACCCCAAGCATTGGAAATGTTGACTCTCCCACATGAATCCACATTTCCAGGGTTGATTCAATTCCCTTCCCACACTTGCTTTTCTCGCCCAAACATCTCGTCCTGGCATCGCGAGGCTCAGGTTGCCACTGAAAATGAAATCATGGTAGTCGTGCTTCCGGCAGATCTCGCCGAACTCGATGGCTGAAGCCACCATGCCTTCCGGCCTCACAACCCCAAAACCCGACGATTGGTCGATGAAGCTCTGCAGAGGTTCACGCAAGGGGCGACGGAACCACATGAAACGACATGAAACGACATGGACAGGTGCCGGACGAATCGCCATACTGGAAAAGGATACGCTCAGCCAGGGAGCCATGATTCACACCTTAGTCATCTTCATCGCAAAGCCAAAGAAGCAAATTCAATGAGAATAATTGAAGACTCCAAGTCTATGTATCTTTATGTAAAGCTTGTTGGATGTTGGATTAAATGGATGTCGTCACTAATTGACAAGCTGGTGGAGCAGCTGCAGGTTTCAAACATCTTTCTGAATCCTAGGTCGCGGGGCCAATGCGCATTGCTTTGCCTTGCTCCTTGAGCTTCAACACCTCAGTCGACATCTTTGGTGCAATTTGGTGCCAAGAAGTGCACTACTTGTGACTTCCAATCACCAAGAGCAATACGAGTGGAGTCAAAGCTTCTTCAATGGCTTCTTGGGCTTCCTTCACATCCTGCACGTTCACGGAGTCAGCTTTGTCGAAGCACTTCCAGCTTGGCTACAAAGAAACATAAAGAAACAACTTGAAATGACATGACATTCCAGTTGTCCTCCTCAGTCAACTCGGAAATGGTGTCAAAGGACTTGCGGCCTGAGTTGAGTCATCAGCCAGTCATGGTTGTGAGCTGCTCACGCCCGAGTTGAGGCCATGACCATCGGCAAAATTGCCAGGATTGACCCGCACCTGGAGCAGGGGTCGCCGCAAATTACAGGGAATCAAGAAGAATCAATAGCTTGATTCCAAAAATATAGAGTGAGTTGCGCCATCTTGCGCCGGCATAGACGCCAGATAGCAAAAGGCACGTGTGTCTTGAATCTTGTGACATACCCGCCCTGCAGCGACACCAGCACCAGCACCCAACCTCCAAAGCGCACACGGCATAAATGCATCTTGCAGCACTACCTTGCATTGAACCCCCGCACCGGCACCCTGCAGCAGCAAGCATTCACGCACCGAAATCGCTCACTGCCATACACATCTCGCGGCCACCTGCAGCGGCATCAACACCCAGGCTCAAAAGCCCACACTGCCATAGACATCTAGCAGCGGCACCCTGCATCCAAGCTCCAAAGTGCACACAGCAACACACAACTGCAGCGGCACCCTGTCGCGGCACCAGCACGCAGGCTCCAAAAAGTGCAAACAGGTACCTTTTCCTTTTCTTGAAGTTAGAACCTCAGGTTGCTTTCGCTATCCCGGGAACTATAACTAGTGAAGTAAATATATAATGTTGTCATATGGTGTAATTAGCTAAATATGTCCGGCCTTGTCCACGAAATCGGCGCAAACCAAGGCCACCTTTGGCGTGAAGTGGATGTCAGCCACGATGGGCGTCTTGCAACCTGCGTATTCAAGCCGTCCACCCCAAATATGATTGATTTGATACAGCAAAAGAGGATCAGGTGGCCAAACCATGGGCCTCCTACCAGCTGCATGTGAAAAAATAGACTCAACCAGCCAGGATCACCTTTCTCAAGGAGCTTCTTCTTGATATGTTCGCAAGCTTTCGCTTCCGTCCTGCAGTTTGGAGCTCGACCGAGCTGACCGATTTCGTGCCAACGGTCGATTGGTCGAAATTCTCAGCAGCTGGCATGCCCTGAACCGTCACACGCACCTCAAAAGTCAAAGAACACAAGGGTGAAGCGAAGATGGTTTAGCTTGGAGAACATGGCAAACGCCAAGTCTTGTCAAAATGGCCAAGTCCTTCTTGCAATTGTTCAACTTGGAATCGGTTAAGCCATCGGCAATGTCAATGCCCATCTCTGCACACTTCATGATCTCAGTATGTCAACTGAGTGATCTGTGATTCTGCGTGGAGAATGGTCCCGGTGCTGTAATCTGAGCCATTTGGTCTCAGAGCCAGCCAGTGCAACTTGTCTTTTTCCGTTTGTCAAAGCCTCTCAAACATCCAAACCTACGGTCCATGTGGTGTGAACAAGCTTCGGAATTCTGCTTTTTCTGTTCATTGACTCTGCTGGTCTGCTGCTAGCTCCTACGGACCGGACCACCAACAGCTCAGGGCTCGGCCTGTTCGACCGTTCCATCCACGTCACTGGTCAGGGTGGTGGTCCTCGACATGGGAAATCGCTCCACGTCGCACGCCGCGCGGAGCAACCGCTGAGGGTCTCGACATGGTCTGCGTGGCAATCGGATGCTCGGAGCCCACCGGGACTTCGCCCACATAGACCTTGGTGGAATCGCTACTAGGAACAAGAAGCTACTAGTAGGTCTTTGAAGCTACTAGTAACAGGAAGCTTTTTGGTGTGACTTTGAAGCTTCTTAGTAGCAAACAGCTACTAAAACATGTGCATCGCTACTAGTAACAAGGGCTACTAGTAACTAGTAGCAATGCCCGTGTTACTAGTAGCGATGCGATGCCCTTATGGGGCACGGGGGTCATCGGCCTGAGGTCGTCTTCTTGGGGGATTGAGGATGTTTGCGGTACTGGCACCTAGCCAAAAGGAAACTGGGATTACATAAATTATACATACATAGTGTGTGTGTGTGTATGTAGCAAGCAAAGAATCATAGTGTGTGTGTGTTGTGCGCTTTGGCTATCGTCCATTTTTGGGTTCCGATTCGTCCTGAAAAGCCATAAAGATCAGTCACCTTCGTCGGTGAGTGAGTGAAATCACCTTCCCCGGTTCCATCGGTTGCTTTTGTTCATCCTTCTGGTGCTCAATGGGATGCTTATGATGCTTTGTGGCAGACGAATCGCCATAAAACAAACACCTGTAGAAGTGAAGTGCCAAATGCAATGCTGTCCAAAGCAAGAAAGCACGGTCCGGCCTGGCCGGGCGCCCGCTAGCCGCTAGCGGTCCGTCCGTCCGCCACTTCGAGGCCCCGGCCGTGCGGGTCTTTCGGCGAATGCATTTCTCCGCAGATTCGCAGTAGACGCCTGGTCTGCGAAGATCTGCTAAAAAGTTTTAAATGCAAACCCAGTCAAGCCAGTGATATCTTCCACCAGATGAGTATGGCTCAAGATCTGCATCCTCAAGCTCCAGTACCAAACCCTGTTCACCCACCTGGTGGAGCCGCATTTCTCACCGTGCGGGTTGGAACCACACGCAGGCCCTGCGTCCACGCATCGATTGGATCTTGTTACTACTAGCTTCTTGCTACTACTAGTATGGCACCTGTTACTACTAGTAAGGCACTTGTTTCTAATAGCTTCTTGTTTCTAGTAGCTTCTTGTTACTACTAGTCTGGCACTTGTTACTAGTAGCGTGGCACTTGTTACTACTAGCGAACATGTGTGCTATACTGTTGGGAGATGGACATAAATTCTAGTGACTATCGTGACGTCTGTTGCGCATCGTGATGTCTAAAGGGGTTGCATGATGCTGCCAGGCCTTGCGGGACTGGCGTGGCTTTGCGCGACTGCCTTATTCGTTGGCGGAACTAACTACCAACGAATCGTTCATTTCATCCTGGTGGCATGGCAACAAAAACCAAGTTCTACATCAACGAGTCCTTTTCCTAAGGGCTGGTAAATGGATGAATACCCAAATTTAATCTAACATTCAGAAAGTGTAAACAAGAGTTCAAGAGGCGCATCCCACATCTCTGTCTTGTCCAACCTCATAAACTACTGCTAGACAAGCCTGAACAAATGTTCCTCGGTTTCTTCCTTATCCCAATATCTATGTTCCTGGCCCAGCACCAAAGCCAATGACCCGGCAGCAAGAGCTTTTGAAGCCTGCCAATTCGGTGGGACTTTCTTGGGACTCACAACAATCCGTCTATCTATCTCCAACATCTCGCACTGTGTGATCCAGCTTTGGAACATCAACAGCTTCCTTCCCCATCCGAAACAGCGGAAACAGCTGCACTTCCAGCACTGCCTGACTGCCAGGGCTCGAGGCCAGTTCAGGAGTCGAAACCTTGGACAGTACACATCTCGGATTGTGTGAGGACTCTTCCGAACTTGGACAGGCTTCTTTAGACACATCCTGCTTTGGGTGGGAGCAAGGTGAATGCAGGGCATGGACTGACCAGTGGGGTCTCTGAGAACTTCGCCGCGACGGAGGGTCGTTCCACTGCCTCAGGACGCGCGATGCGGCGACGCGCGATGCGATGGATGCGGCGCCGCCGTGCGTCTCGAGGTCCCGCGCAGGGCGCTGAATCGGCCCACCGGCGGAGACAAAAGCAGGTGCCTTGAGCGGGGACGCTAGGACGCTACGAACGGGGCTCCTGGCATCGGTATTCTAGGAACAAGAAGCTGCGAACGGGGCCCCTGGCCGTACTACTAGGAGCGATCGGACGCTACGAACGGAGCTTCCCAAGAAACGGTCACCGGGCGTCGCGAGAGGCCGCGAGAGGCCGCGAGAGGCGAAGACACCGCTGAGGAGGTGACCAGCGCCATGGAAGGATTGGTCCTGGTCACTGTAGCAAGCGATGCAGGACAGGAGCCGACAGGTAAGCTCTCGGACAGGAGATGCTCTTGCTGCAAGCTTGGCTCCTGGATTGAACTGTAATCCCCCTGTGCTACTGTAGTTTACTGAGCCCAATCGCAGCGGTCAAAGAAGAAGTGAATATTACTTGCACAAGATCAGGCAAAAAATCAAGCTATACAGTAATCTTATATATGTGATCTTTGCCCACAAAGACTGGTTGCCTAGCAGCAGCAAATGCCGCGGCTCAGGGCGGTAAGAAAGGAAGTTATCCGCTCAAATCTTGCATCTGCAACGTGGCATTGAAACCATATGTTTTGGCCAGCCCTTTGCTGCAGGCTGCAGGGGAGCCCAACTACCTACACACTTCTCCGATCGTCGCATCTCTAAAGATCATTGGCAAAGCGATGATCGTAGCCGTTTGACCGACTCCTGCGAGCCAAGAAAGCCGTGCATGCCAGCAAGCCACACAGGCTTAAAAGGCCAAGAATCCAGAAACCAAGGCCTGTAAGGCCTGTAGACCCCTCAGTCAGGGCCCTTGTCGGCATCATCAGCTCCATAGCAGTTGCATAGGGGTTGCTGATGTTCAGAAAATCACTGTCAATCACGTTGATTTGGATACGCGGTTCTTCATGCGCTGCTTGAAGTATTAAAGCGGGCAAGTCTTGCAAGAACTTCTCCAAGAAATCCAAGTTGGATGCAGGACTGCTGTTTGCATTCATGCGTTCGTACATCTTTTCCTCAGCATTGTTGGGATTGGCCTGCATGACATAGAACCGGTCTCGTTGCACCGCTGAGGTCTTCAGGTCTTTCAGCAGCCAGGCTTTTGCTCCAGTCAAGTCACCGCTGGCCATGACCGGCGACCAGTTCTCTTCTAGCGCAAGCTCACTGGGTATTATATGGCCAAGGTCTTGCGGAGCACCTTTCAAGAAGACCTGGGCTGTCAAAATTAGCTCTGCGAGGTACGTGGCTGCTGCCTGCACATGGAAAAGAATGGGTCCTTTACGCTGCGCTGCGCAACAGTGGTTCAATGAGCATTTGAGGTACAGGATCTTTTTCAAGAATGAACCTTTATCAGAAGGTTGCGTTTTAGGATGTTTAGGTCTCCAAGCTCTCAATCTCTTTCAAGCTGCTGCAATTCGTCGGTTCGCTTCGACCAGTTCCCGCAGCGTTTGCCTGTAGAGCTGCTCCCGACTGATGAGATTCTCAGGACCTGATGATGAGATTTCTTTGTGCACAAAACGTCGGGAAGGAAAGACCTGAAAAATGTCCTCTACAAACAGGGGGTAAACTCCAGTGAAAATGTCAAAACCAGGGAGGGCAGGGAGGGTACCTTCAAACGGAAATCAGAAGACCTCCGCCTTTGAGGCTTTTCCACCATGCCCGCCTATGGAAGTCTCCAGGGCAACAGCCAGTGCGGCAATATCCATTTCTCCGAAGGACTTCGAGGCGCGGTTGTGTAAGTTGTTGAAGCCCAGAATTACCTTCCAAATTCGCTCGAAACATCGGTTTGACAGTTGGGGGCTGCGAACTAGGGTGTGCATGTATCAATCAGAACAGGAGAAATCAGCATGTATCAATTGTGCACATGATGCCACATTTGTACGTAGCAAGTAGCAGAAGTGCCGGGGAAGAAAGAGTCACATCTGCCGCCTTCGGCCACCCAGGCCACCCATCATCACCCCATAACTCGCTGAGTCACGATCTCCTTCGGATGCGCATCCAGGAAGGCGCGCAGTTCCTGGAGCGTCGACGCCACCTGAGACCGACCCGGATCCGACCCGGTATCTCCGCCGCCCAGCGACCTTCCAAACGTGGCGACCTTACGCGACCTTGGGGGTGAAAGAGGGGTGGCTTGGTGCTCACAAAACTCTAGAAAAATAGCGCTCCGCCCTTCCTCCCTGAAGTTGTTGCTCCAACTCTGGCAGTTAGTGGCGGAGTTGAAGATTCTTGCAACGTCCAGAGAACAGCGGCACAACTGCTGAGTCAGGTGGCTGTCTCCCGGGTGGTATAGCCTCGGTGTTGAAAGTGCACGGTGCCCAGATCCATGGTCGGTGCACCTGTCAGAGGAGAAGAAGTGCCGGAGAGAATCAGTCCTTCAAAGTAAACTTTAGTAAGACTCAGCGCAACCCCCCCGGAAAAATTCACAAAATACATCTGTCCCCACTGTCCAGGCAAGCCTGGAGCTCCGAAGTTGCAGATCTTCAAATGAAGAAATCGAACGCCCTCGGACAGCTGTGCATTGATGGGTCGAAAGTGGTTGATGTTCCACGGAATCATTCCTGGGCCAAGTGGCCGAGCATGTTGACTCGTTTCAGCCAGAAATCAAAGAACTGCTCCCAAGGGCGCCGAGAATCCAAAGTCTGTTGCAATCAACTTATTACTATTAAGAATTACAGTGGGATCCAAAGGTACATTCGATAATATTCGATAGGTAGATACGAACGGGCCTACTTCTTCCAAAGAAGTGTGACGCGAGACCTTTCAAAAGGAAAGACACAGGGCTGTTCCATCCAAGATGCTCCGATCAAACTCTGCCTGGCTCAACAGTGGCCTTCCAGACTCTTGCAACAAATGAGAACTTGCACTTCCCAAGTACTCGCCGTACTTGTAGTCGCTTTCGCAAAGCCTCGGCACTCCTAGACACTGCGCTTACTGCGCTTCTCGTGCAAGCACACTTAAGCACCCTTGGGGTCGAAGCAACGTTCGTTCGGCAGGGTGAGTTTGGAACATACTACACATCTACACACCGAGAAGGCTAGACGCGGCCAACCTTGCAGCCTCTGCTTTTTCCTGTCCCATCTCTTCCACACCTTTCCGACTTCGCAGCACTCGCCCGGTGTTCGGTCGAAACCCACCCGAATCCACCAATTATGACATGCAGCAAATCCGCATGCAAACCTCCTTGGTAATTGCCACTGTTGTGTGATCCAGGCAAAGTGATCTCCAGCAGTGTGCGATGTTGAAGTATCTCGAAGTGCTCGGCCATCCAATCGGGTGAAGCTGTCACAATCACCAGGGTGGCCACTCGGGTTGTCGCTCGCCCCAAGCCGACCATGGCGATACTCACGTTGGCGACGCGGCGATACTCGCTCAAACACTTCCCCAAACAACAGGTAGGGACTAGGATCGGAGAGTATGCAGGCGACCCCCCAAAGACCAGAAAACTCGCAGTTTGACTTGTCTGAGCGTTGTTTACTAGTGCAGCTCTTAAGAGAGGACTACAACGACTACCTCGTTGACTCCCCACATCCCACTGTGAAACGACCGTTGAAACGACGCTGCGCGGGGTTCGGCCGAGAGCGGAAGCACGGGACGAAGACTTCGTCCTGGTGTTGGTCTCCGTTCTCAAACGAAAGCCCTACCAATTTCTTCACGCCACGTCCGAAAAATTGGTAGACACTCTTCTCAAATACGAAGACACCCACAGCTGACACCCAAAAACCGAGCTGCAGCTTCTCCGAGGCGATGAAAACGACCGTTCGAATGTCTTAATGATTCCAAAGCAAACTTGCTCACCACATCGCTTGGAAACTTGAAAGCGTGTTGAATTGTGTCAAGTGGTGAGTTTTCTCGCTGTTCACTCAAAAGCTTTGAATGGTCTTTGAGTGAGATGGAAATGAGTCAGGCAAGCTGTCTTATGCCTGAATCTTGACGACTACACTACACTTTTGAGAGTCGATTGATGCATTCTTCTTCAAAACTGCTACGTTAGGTTGGAAACTCTTCGAGGATAGGAAAACTGCTCTCTTCCAGGTGGCATGGAGCCGGCATTCATTCACGCGCAGCTACGCGCCAATTGTTTGGCGTAATCGCCGTAAGCCACCAGTGACCTGGAGGGAACTGGGACTCTGAGAAGGTTTGAGCAACCCTCCATGGCTCGATTTTACTGGGACGGTCGATCTGAAGCTCTGGGACCCTCATGGAAAAACACCTGATCTGTTCTAGGCATGAGACCAAGCCAGCACCAGAGGCAGGCCTTGGCAAAAGAATGCGGGAAAACGGCGCCACCCGTGTTGTATATAGATTGAGAATGATTGAGAGCGTGAAACCAGAAACAAAATGTTGTGGCCCACATTGGAAGAAATGGTGGGACCACTACGGTGGGAGAGTCACTTTGGAACACAAGTTCTAGTTCACTAGGTTTTAGTTCACTTTGGAACACAAAAGATGTGTCACTTTGGAACACAAAACAACCCAAAACCATGGAAGGGTTAATAAAAAGCGAGATCACTTTGGAACACAACACACCTGGTTTTTGGGGTCACTTTAGAACACACACAGACACGGATGGGGAGGGTTTAAAGATGAAGGATGGGGTGGGGTGGGGGGGATGGGGCGGGTGGGGGGTGTTAATAGCGTCTGTCTGGACGTTCATCTACATGATGATCTCTGTTTGCTAATTGCTTCCACAGTACCATGTAACACAAATGCTCTGCATCCTTCATTCATTTGCTAGTGGTTACGGTGGCCTCCAATCTACTAGCGATGGCCTCCATAGTAGTAGCGATGGCTTCCAACCTACTAGCGATGACACGCGTTCCGAAGCGATCGTTTTTCTGCGTTCCGAAGCGACTACCTCACCGTTCACTACTACCTCATCTCATAACAGGAAGACTTTGCCAAGACCTCCATGTTCAGCAGTAGATGAGAAGACCCTGTGGACCAGACACGCCTCCTCGTTTTAATAAATTCATCCCCTATTGAAGCTACCCGATGCTGATAGCAATGAGTCTCCAGCTCTGTTCCTGCCCTCACTGCCGATTCGTAGTGGCGGAGCAGGTTGCTGGTGCCTCGGCCAACGTCCGCAGACCGAACCGCCGCGGCCGCCGGTCCCGACGGACGGTGACCGCCAAGCAGCGACCGGTCCCGTGCGTCCTTTCCAAGGAAGTGATGTGGTCAGAGAGACGTTGTCGCTCCACCCAGAAGGCCTGTGCTCAAGTGAGATCCCATTGGTCAATGGTTTTCCTTTTGATCTCGTCGTTCATAGTGAAATCGAGGAGATGTGATGATATGTGGGCTGGGCAAAATTGGTTCACCAGGCACCAGCAAAGGACTTTTGCTTAAGCTTACACTTTGTGTTCCTCTCCTGTAATTATATAGATTATAGACGATGTCTTTCTAAACTCTACAAAGCAGAATTTGACCAAACCGTGGTGTGGAGCAAACTGTGGTGGCGTATGAAGTGAATGAGAAAATGGGCCAAAACGAGACCTGCTTGGCGGGGGGATTGGATGGGATCCCAGGCCCAGCCATGCCGGGTTGCGCCAGGCGGGGTGAAACGCCCGGGCTGGTCGTGGTCAGGCACAGACAATTCGATGATTGGTGGCTAAAGGCTGAAGCGGCAATTAAGCTCCATCAAGTTCACCATGATAAGCATTTAAATGGATTTAAGCCTATAGCAAATCCCAAAGAAACCGCTTCTGAATGTTTCAAAGACCAGTCGGCGAGGACAACCCTGCAGGCCTCCTCGCGCTCCGCCAAAAGCTGTTGCAGCCGCAGTGCCAAGGCCGCTGCATCACCCTGTGCTCGGATCCCCGCTCGCCACCGCCGCTGAACCCGTCGCCCCATGGACGATGAAGAGAAACATCGTGTCACAGTGGAGAAACGTGCCATATTCTTCTCTTCGCACTCAGAACTGTGCCACGCACCTGCGGCACCTGCATGTGTTCTTTGTGCAAGTCCCTCGAAGTCTACATGCCAAAGGCACCTTGACACTGCCTGCTTGGGTAGTGAGCAGCAGCTGGCCTCGTACCTCACGACACCCACTGTCCATGGTTCTACCCTTGAGGAGCGCATGTTGATATGATATGTCTATGGATCGTTGAACTGCCACACGTGCTGCCTGGCTGTTTCTGCTCAATTTCAGTGCGTGTAGACGATTCGCATCAAACTTTGGAATCAGTTTTTGATCCAAAGCATCTAAGAATGAATCTGGTGTGTCTCAACATTTGTGCCCACCCAAATTACCAGCAAGCCAAAGAAGATTATTGGTCAGTCAAGCTGTGACGAAAATTTCTCTGTATGGTTATGTAGTGGCTCGCATATTGAGAAACCAGCTTAAAGTTGCTACATGCATTTCGGCGAGAGTTCCTGGATCCTGTTGATCCTGTTACGTCGACTAACTCACAACTTCGCTGCGAAAGTGCCTCACAACTTTGGTGTTGGCTTCGCAGCCGAAACAGCCGAAATAGTGCTTTCAGTCATCACCGAGGTGGAGGAAACGTTGAACGGCTCATACCATCGCGCTCCGAACGGCTCGTACCGTCGCGTTCCGCGGTCAGGGTCGGCGACCAAGTGACATGCGCGAAAGTCGCGGCCTCTCTCTGTGAGGCAACCCACTGCATCGCTTGATAGACCGATTCTCCATGTTCTTGATACTGCAGAAGCAAAGCAGCCCCTGTCTCCAAGTCGAACCTTTGAGATCCGTGGCGTTTGGCGCTTCCAGCTGAGCAAAACATGCTGAAAATCGGCACTGCGGGCGCGCCGAGGCTCGGAGTTTGGAGCCGAAACCACTGAGTGCAACAGGCATGTCGTCATCCCACGAAAGACAGCCTTGTTCCACAAAAGCTTTAGGCACATAACTTAATATGGTAAACAAGATTAAGCAAATCACAAGTAAAGCCTCTCATTGACAGTGGGTCAAAAGATCACATCCGCTACACGTGGTGTTCCTTTTAACACTCAGAATCTGCAAAAAAACTCTTGGGACGGTCGTGTGGGAGCACAAGTCTGCCAATTTCGTCTCGGATCAACTGATCCTCTTCACCGTCCAACACTGAGACCTGCCGTTGTAAGATGTCCCAGACGAGGAAGTTGCTCACCATGTGGCATCACAGAGTCAACTGAAAAACTGGATCCTCATCACTTCAGTTAGCCTTATTTCTTTCAGAAACACCGAAAAGTGCCTTCTGAATCAAGTGCCTAGCTTGCTCAGCTTGAGATTGCCATAGCACTCAA
Source organism: Durusdinium trenchii (assembly GCA_963970005.1). Classification (NCBI taxonomy): domain Eukaryota; class Dinophyceae; order Suessiales; family Symbiodiniaceae; genus Durusdinium; species Durusdinium trenchii. The sequence continues at coordinate 459,459 of CAXAMN010021485.1, read as the reverse complement.
TGAATCACTCAACCCGAGCTCGTCACCTGTTGGAGGGCTCCAGCGAAAGGACCCTCAGCATGGAGCTGTGTTTACTGCTCGAACAGGACAACGAACGAAGAGAAGGGCAGCTGATGTACCCAACATCAGATGATTCAAAACAATGCAAAAGATCAATTTATGGCCAAAGGTTGAACATACACAAGATTGGCAAAGGTTGGTTTTCTCGCCTATTCTGTTGAACTCCATGTTTGTTCTTTTCTTGATTCGGAAACAAGATTGAGCCACCAGTGTCCCTCCAGCCTCTCCATCAGGACCCAAAACCTGTTGTGCATCCAGAAGCACTGGTACGACAAAATACAAACAGTTACATTTAAAATACATTGGTAACTGGGCTATTCTTGCAGGGATTTCGTGAATTCATCACAGAGATCTCTGGAGGCTCTGAGGCTTTCTATTGAGACTGATCCACAGGGATTTCTTGGCAAACACCTGACAACTAACCATGCACTCGCTGCCTGTTGACAAAGGGCATCGTTCGTGCGGCGCAGGCGTTCAACTTCGGCGCCTGAGCATCCGAATGTCGCGTTCCTCTGCTCACTCAATATGCAAATCAAACTCCTTGGATGTTCAACAACCAACATCCTGCAGTATCCCTCGTGTCTCAACAAGAGCGAGGGCAGAGATGGGTTGTGCCATCTCCATCTAAATCTATCTATCTATCTATATATATATATGTATATCAGTAGCCTAAAGGGCCTAAAGGGCAGGCCGACACTGGGGACACTGGGCTGCAAACAGTCACCAAGAGTTCTTCTGTGCTGTCACGGTGGCGTCACAAGAAACACGTCAGACTTTCTCGCAGCTTGGTGCACGGTAAAATCCGCAAGGATGATGTACGGTCATGACGAACGGTCGTCTGAAAGACCATCTCCAAGGTTGGCACTCAAGGTTTGTTGAGCGGCATCCAGCTGTGTGCACTGATCCTGAGGCCATCAATCTGAGACCCAAAACATGATTCTCACTTTGGAACCAAAGAACATTACACCACCGTAGACCCCAAACAGTTTGCGCTTTTCAAATCGAAA
>CAXAMN010021485.1:398264-453392 GCA_963970005.1 Durusdinium trenchii | reverse complement strand
TGAAAAGAACTGGGAGACAAATGAAAAGAAGTGGGAGACAAATGAAAGGAAGTGGGAGACAAGCCAGCCGCGAACCCGACCACAAGCACCGAGCTTGGGAGACAAATGAAAAGAAGTGGGAGACAAATAAAAGGAAGTGGGAGACAAGGCGGCCGGGAACCCGACCAGACCATCCAGCACCAAGGCGACCGTTCTTTAAAGCATTGAGAACCCCTAACAGTAAACTGTTTGGGGAAAAACAGAGATGTTCAATCGGTCTTGACATGTCTTGACATGTCTTGACAATTTTCTTTGAAGTATCGATCGATATTGGGAACATGATGGAATTTAAAAACCAGAGTTCAAGCCTTGTCCTCCACTCTGACATCAGAGTGCTTCCCACAATCTGATTTGATCGTCCTCCCAAAAAAATTGCAATAAGAGTGACCACATATGCCTCTGACGCCTCGATAATTCTGAAACTTTCACCTGGCGCCACCTTCAGAGTGGCCTCTCAAACCTGAATCACGATAGAAAAAACCTCACTTTCCTACCCAACAAACCGGAATGAATCAAACAATACCAAATACACAGCTTACATGGTCAATATAAAAAGTAATCAGCAAATAAAAACAGCTATAAAAACCCTTCTCACCTGGCTCTTCCCCAAGCAGCTGTGCTCCCATCCACCCATTCCGCCGTCCATCACCGCGAGCTGGCCTCCAACTCCGTCTGCCGGGCGACGCGCGCCTCAGCCTTCTCCACCTCACTGCCACGAGCAGCCACCGGGGTGGGGGGGCTTGAAGCCCAAACAGAAAAAAACACCAAACCATCCAACTTCATGTTCAAGCAAGCCCGCCCTCCCTTTAAGCACGGTCGACTTCTTTTGCTGGTTGGAGTGCTGACTTCATCTGTCAGCTGTGTCTTGCATTGACAGTTCGCATCCACCATCCTCGACACCAATCTCTGTACTGGTGTGCGTGGGTGGGAAGAAAAAGAGTTCGTTTCCTGTTTGTCAAGGCTTTTGCCTTTCCCTAACATTCAACTTCACCTTCAAGCAAGCCCACCCTCTCTGCATTGAGCTCATTTTGCTGGTTGGGCTGACTTCATCTGTCAGAAGTGTCTAGTCTTGCATTGACAACTCGCATCCACCATTCTGATTGGCTCTGCTGCGAGCTCTGAGGGCTCTCATACATTTGACGTACCTCCACTGATTAATATGAAGGTGTGCCTGCAGGATGACCTCATCCACATGCCGTGCGCCAATTCCATGGCCACTTCCAAATCAGCTCCATCTGCGCCAGCTTTGCAAACTTCAATGCCAGTAAGAGTTGGGCTCTTCTTTGGATGCGACTCCACATCAGCGTCCATTGTTGGCTGCCACTTAGTGTGGTCTTCTGCGTGTCTTTGTTTGCTGGTTCAGTCTGCGGGGCGTCTTCCGCATACGTTACATGACCGACGAACGCCATTGGCCTTAAGAAGGCCAACTCTTGAATCGCCATTTGGAGGTCAACAAGATGAAGGCCACGTTGCGACCAGCTCTCTCATATGCTTGGGGAGTCGTGTGGACGCTCAGCAAAGTGGAGTGGAGCTCAATGTTGCCATTCGCTGGAAGGACATTCGCCAAAAAACAACCTACCATGGCGAGACGAGACCCCCCAATAGCTTGTCTTCTGCGACCTGGGCCAAGCTCTCGAAAGCGAAGATGGTAGAGGGTTAGTGCAAAGTGAGGAAATCGCCTGTCTTGGGATTCTCAGCAAGGAGCAAGAAGAAGTGGCGCTGCACACATAAGGTTTATAGCCCGTTGAGGGCCTGCCATTACCGTCAAGATGTTTAGCCGCTTTGCGACCTGAAAGTCCAAAGTCAATGGGGACAGTGGATCCGAAGACGACGGTGATGATGATGATGACGACGACGATGATGATGATGATGACGGGGCTTCTGATCTGGTCATGCTGGGATGCCCTCAGAGGTCAAGACCGAATCCGCCAAGAACCCTCGGCCCATTGCCCACCGATCCACTCACCACACTGCCCATTGGACGTCCTCCGTGTACTCCGTCGGCAGGCTGTCCCATGGCCATGAAGCGCCGGACCGTCTGATCTGTTCCAACTTCTCCGCCCTCACCTTCTCATCGGCCTGGCAAATCAGGCCCCATGCACGTGGCCATTGGAAGACCAACTTCTCCATGACCTGCTCGTATAGCAGAAGCGCTGCTGGTGTAGCTACGCCTACGCAAACGCAAGCTGTTTTCCAAATGGCACCGTCCAGATATGGGGGCTGCTTCAACGCCCACACTCTGTGTTGCAAAGCTGCCAGCTGGTGCTGTCGCCTAGTTGGCAATAGCCATCTAGGCGTACGGCGAGCACTGTGCGGGTCAGGGCCTGACAGGGAACAGAAACAACAAAAGATGTCATCGCCCCAAACAACATCCCCTCAGTCCAATGCCTCTCCAGGAGCCAGCCAAAAGATTCCACAGGAATGGCCAGCAGCCAGCTAGCAATTCCCCGAGGTCGCCCGGGTCCAGCAGGCGCAAAGCGTAGTAGCGCTCGCACAGCGGCCGCACACCGTGGGGCGCCATGTGTAGATCAAATACGTGAACTGGTCGCACCGGCTGCCGGCACATGGGCAGCACAAGTCCGTGTTGCTCGATGGTCGCCAGGTGGTGCTCCGCTGTGCGAGTGAGGGTGTCCACACCCGCGTCGAGCAGGCGCAACAGTGGCGCAGTTCTTCTCCTCCTTCTTCTTCTTCTTCTTCTTCTTCTTGTCTTCTTCTTCTTGTCTTCTTCTGATTCTTGGAGGTGTACCCATCACAGCAATGTATCTCTGCGCCCATCCACGCAGCTTCAATGCTTCTGGCGTCTTTGTCTCCAAGTCGCCCGTCTGATCAATTAAGTTCACCATCTTCAGCTGTTGACCCTGTGCTTGCAGAGCTTCCACTGCCTTCAACAAGTGGTCCTCCGCTGCTCCCTCAGAGGCCGTTGGACGTTGAAGGACTTCATGGGTCTATGTCACTAAACTTCTCTGGATGCCCCCCCCCCCACCCACCTGTACCGCTTGTGCGGCAGAAAGGTTATCACCGAAAGGAAGGACCGCTGCTCCCACTGCTTGGGGAGAATCCCAGCCGCCAAGAGCCTCAGGTCATTCAGAGGGTCCCCGGCCACATTGACAAAAGGCTCCCCAAACATCGGCATGAACGTCGAGGATCGATAGCAGGTCCGGGATTGTATGCACCGAAGTCGCCACATCTATGTGTAGCAACACCATCGCAGCAGGCGAAACCAGGCTTCAACAAAAGAAAGTCACATGAGACCTCCTTTGAACCTCGTTTCAGGTTCGAGAACCCTCCCTCCACCCTGGTGAGAGTGCATTTCCGATCTAAATCCATGTGCCGAGCTCCTGTTCATCAAGGCTTTTGCCTTTCTCAGAAACGGAAAAGCATAGCAACAATGGAAGAACCATGAAAAACCTGACTCAGGTCTCGAGTTTCTGGATTTCACTTCATGGGTTGGTCTCATCTGGGAATTGTAAATGAGGGTTGAGCCACAAACTCATTTCACCTAAACCTTGATCTGTGCAAATATAGAAGTCTCTGCCTGTCCCTATGGCCTCATAGACTCAAGACTCAAAGACAATCAAAGTCTTTACCGAACCCACAACCCACTGTTCTATGTTGGCTTGAGAGTGGAAGCTTTGGCATGATTATGACATTGTGCAGCACATGCTTCTTGGACGAGTTCTCAAGTGTGTTTCATAGTTTCATGTAACAACTCCAAGCTGGAAATGAGTGATTCCACAGCGCCTCAGCCCCCAGTTGTGCCGCAGTGGCCAGCAGTTGCCTCTCCGACAGGGCTCTTTCAAGAGGCCCTTTCGCATTGCCTTTATGTACATGTGTAAGTTTATTGCGTGCTCTTAGAACGATCCAGAAAACCCTAAGCACTGTGCTCGCTTTTGGTAGGACAAGTCTACACTTGGTATGGTTGGTACTAGAAATTCGATGAATTTCGCCAGATTGAATCATCCGGATCGTCCGCGTATCATATCCGCATCTCATAATGTATAGAGAGACAGCTGCCTGGAAGGACGCTTGGTTGCTCCAGGCCCTTTTTATTACCAGTATCGGTCAAACTCATAGCCCAAGAACTTCTTACTAGAGCTTTGAGTGAAAAAAACTGAAAAAATACTCTTTCAAAACCAATCTCAAGAAGGAACCTCCAGGCATGCCATCCTCCAGACATCCTGAAGAGGACTCCCCTTTCGGCACTCGGTGCCATCCCGGAAAGCAGGCAACGGAGAGCCTCCGGTCTTCGGCGGCCAACTTCTCTTCGGCCGTGAGGTCCTCCACCCTCCGCAAGAGCTGCTCACTCTGCGAGACGATGACCTCACTCGGTGCGTTCGGGTGGAGGACCAGGAGATGGCACGCTTCGCTACAATCTGGAGGGGCTCCGTTCGTAGTAAGGCCAGGAGCCCCTAATAGCATGAAGCCATAGGACCACAGGCGTCTTGAAAAAATGGACCGCGCACTTTTCTTTTAAAAACAAGAGAACTCACCTGTAATCATCATATTCATCTACGTTGAAACCACTTCATTCATGGACCTAGGTTGCAGAAACTATCAGCTGTCTGAATGTCCCTCTGTTTTTCTACTGTTTTATGCTCTGTTCAGACGACCCCGAACCTCCCGCATCAGATCCTCCTCACTTCGAAGGTCCACTGTACCCTGCAGGGAGGACGTTTACAAAACAAGTCGCTTTGCACAAACCAAGTCCTTTGCATCCACTCTATTGCCACCTGGTCATAAAGGGAGATTGGTGCAGTCCAATCTATTGCAATCGAATAGATCGGGACGCGTCTATCCAACCCCCACATTTTGCCTTGTGCAAGGCGGCTATGTCAGCCTCGACCTGTGCCTAAGCATTCACGGGCATAGACTGCAGTAGAGCCGAGTAGACTGTAGACTGTAGACCAGTGGTCTGAGCTCGATCATCTCGGCTTCTTGCAATCCGCTTTTCCAGCTGCTCATTCACCGACTCCAAGGCCTTCGCGAAGGCGTCTCAAAGCACAGACCAAGGCGGAAGGACCGTCGGACCGTCGGCGTGGAAACAGATCACAGATCTCCGCCTTCACTCTCTGTGAGGCCGATTCTTGCGCATCCTTCAGCACCTCCCAGACGTATAAAAAATGGCTCCAAAGTCTCACAGGTCAGGTCAGGTCTATTGTGTGGGAGGGGGTCTTCAGTGCCGTGAAGTCGGTCCCGGCCGCCACATGTTCAATCTAGAGCCTCCAACTCGTGCTTGGCCATCGAGAGGTCCGTCCCGCTGGACAAAGCCTGCGTTCGAAAACATCGACAGGAGCGAGGCTGTTTGCAGATGTGTTCAATGAAAGATGTCTCCTGCGAGCAGGTGTTGGATTCTGACATCTTCTGATCAAGGCCCATTGGATTCGTCACCGAATGGCCATGTCTGACAGTCACCGAAAGGCCATTCGTCAAACAGCCGAACTGTGCAAATGCTCCAAACAGTCTGAAAGATAGCTCAGCTCCACCAGAGCATCACCGGAGCTCGAGCTCCCGACATCCGCCAGAGCCAAGCGCAGCTGTCGTGCTTCCTTGTCCACCGACCTCAACTGAAGAAGCGGGCGCTCGTCCCGAATCGGGTCATCCGAGCGGCGAATTGTGCCACCAATACTCCTACAAGAGGCTTCTAAATTCGACAAAGGAATCATTTGCAAAAGCATAGCGGAATTCACCGAACCGTCTTCTTCCACCGGGCGGGTTTCAACTGAAATGACATGAAGCCAGTGACGCCATCCATGTGGCGCCAGAAAAGGCCACCACACCCTGAATCTTCGGCTCTAAGGCGTCTGCACTAAGGCCTCACGGTACCTTGGCAACAAAGAAATCTATCCCAAAATCCACCCCACGGTACCTATTCCATTCTCATCCAGGGCCCGTTGTGGATGGGTAATGGGATAGACCCAACTCTAAAATAGTGGATGATGATTAGGTTGCAGGCCGACATCTCTAAACTAGTCATGTTCTTGTTTACCGACCATGAACCAACAGGTATTTTGTTCGGACAGACCCAACCTATGCCAGGAAACCATGCAACGTCCAAAACGACCCAAGCGCGCTCTACTGGGACGTGCACGATTTGGTTTCTTTCTCACATCGCTGGACGTCCTCAACGGACACCATACTTTCTAAACCTTGGACAAGAGAAAGACTTCAGCACACAAGTTACAGTTGAGCAGAATTGAGAAAGTGATTCTTTATGAGTCTGTCTTTCTCAGTGTCAAACGCCTTTGAGCCGCGTCTGCAGCGGCCTGGCAGGAAAACACTGGGCTTCTTGCATTGGTAGAGGTTGTGCCGCGCTATTGACCCACTGAGGAAAGAAAAGGTCATTATAGCAAGATCCAGTCATGAAGCCCGTTATGTGACTACCTTGTGCTTGAATCTGTCCCCACTCCCACCAAGATTGGAGCAATTCCCCAATTGCAAAAAACAAACAAGAAGTCCATGACCAAGCCTGGGCAGCTGCCAACGCTTGTCTCTGCTTCTCCAAGCGTGCTTCCTGCCAGGATCTCACATTCTCAGGTTGCGATCAAAACTTCTTCCTCCCATGGCCTCAAAAAATGAACATGAAAAAAGTTGAAAGAGAAAGAGATAAAAACATTGTTGTTCTTTTTTATTGTATTTTTTTTGAAATCTTGCCCGTGGCCCTGCCTCTGTACTTGATTAAGTACGTTAAGTAGGCGCCTACTTAATTAAGTAAGGGTAAGGGAGTAAGCTACTACATATCGACGCAGGCTCAGGCTGCTTCAAGGAAGCTCCCCCAAACGCTGGCACTGATGATTTGGTTCCTAGATGTTTAGGGAAACTTAACTCACGAGGAGTCTCGCGACGCTGCAAATACAACAAAAATGGAACAGAACCTGAAACCAAGCGTCTTGTCTTCAGATCCTTACTTACGCCGGACATCGCTTGCGAGCCCTCGCAGCGTCCTCTTCATGAAGCTCCTTCGCTGCAACCTACGATGTGCCCAAGCGGATCTTGCGAAATCATCCAGAAGAAAAACCATCGTTTCCGTTCGTCAAACAGGAAATCCTCGGGGTAACATTTCCTCTTCATCAAGAACCTTAAATCTCTTTATTCAGGATCCCTTGAGATTTATTCAGGATCCCTTGCGCGATCAAGGCGGAACAGTGCACGGCATATCCTACCAGTTCCTTTCCCACGTCTCCCCAAAGCCACTATCTGTTGAAAACCCCAAAAAATGCATCAAGTTCTTCCCCAAGTTCTTCCCCAACATCTCCATCTTCCGCCTCGTTCCTCCTCGTTCCGCCTCGTTCCGCCTCGTTCCGCCTCTCCGCCCGGGGCTCCCCGGCGTTCGCTTCCTCGGCCGCTTGGGCCGCGGAGCGGCGTGCTTCGGCCAGCTGGGCCTCCTGCTGCGCCAAGCCTCGGTTCGTCGCTTCTTTCACGAGGTTGGTCTGGACTAAGGGACATTCCATGAAATTCAAAAAGGTACGCGAGGTCTCAGGTTCAGAATCTCTCAGTCTGTGTTCAGAATCTCTCAGATTTCATCAGATGTCCAAAGACAAATCAAGAAACCTTGTGTATTGTAGGTAGAGTTTCTTGGCTGAGCGAACCAACCAGATTCGATCTCGGCTCTCTGTTGCTTCAAGGTCTCCAGCTTTGCCTGGATGACCAGCTGCGCACTGGTCGTGTTGCTTTTCCCAAAGATTTGGGGGTTGGAGAGGACATGATGCATCTCTGCATCACCACCTGGGATACGCCAAATCTTGCCAACATCAGACTGTTCTGTGTGTGTGTGTCTACGCGTCATAACTTGCGTTCATCACTAGATCCCTGCCACAGCCTCCAAGTCATGGTTTCTTTCCTCCGCATCCTGGCCATGCCGGGCAACTCTGAACCATGGCAGCAAACGATTGCAGGAGATCGAGCCTCGTATGCTTGAATAGTGGTCTTTGCTTCGCTGTCTCCGCTCCAATCCGTGGTCTCCACTCAGCCGAACAACTCCAATCCCAATTGAACAAAGACTTCGTGATCCATAACTGCTATATGGAGACGTGTAGAACAGAAACCCGTAGACCGACCCCCGTCGTTCACGACCCCGTGGGTTCGGTTCGGTTTGAAAACTGATTCGTCTACCTAGCCCAGCCAGGGCCGAGAAAGGGGTAAGAAAATACACACCATGTCCATACAAGTACTTGCACTCAATACTCCACAGTATATAATTGTTTGGATGTCTTCCAAAAAACGATTACTCCTCTCAGGATCTACAAGTACTCCAGACTCGACAGTAGATTTGATCGAAACAGTCCCAACATCCTGCACAGCACCACCGCGGCTGAGGCGATCTCGCTCACCTGAAAGGGCGGGTCGACGCCATTTTGGGCATCTCTGATCCGTAGATGTTGAACTTAGCCATTTTGGCGAAGAGCACCCACGAAAAAGAATCGTGATGTGAGGGTTCCTGAATTTTGTGAGACTATTCCTTCATTTGCCAGTAGTGTTGGGTGGACTTGGGCTAACTAGTTTCTGGTCATACCCTTCTGAGCATCCTAAATACGTCTCTTGAAACAACATCGTGTTTAACTAGTGCTGCAAAGGCTTCTTGTTTCACCAAATCGCAGTCAACTGTACACGATCAAATCGGGTCCTGTTGGCCCAATCTGCGACAGAAAGGACTTGGCTATACAATGGGAACACCAACACGAGGTGCTCCCGTCTTCATCACCAAAGTAAATGGCCAAGCTGGTTAGTTCAGGCCGAGTGGAAGAAGGCTGCAAATGGATGTTGAATCAATTGCGCAACAACTACAGCACAGCTGATCGATTCCTGCGAATGTGAAAAGGCGAGCTGAGATTTGTGTCTAAACATACAGGGCTGGTATCTGATGATCTCACCTCAGAAACAGTATGAGTCACTGCCTCAGAATCTACGTGAGAATGCCTATGGACCTATATATATATATAGTAAATATATTAAAAGGTTCTCGAGTAACAAACAACAAGTGACACGGCACGCCACCTCCGGTAGGAACGCGTCGAAGCCGTCCGGAGCAGCTTTGACATACGCCGCAGAAGTTGAGATCTCTGCTCACCTGCCAGGTGTCACCGTGTGGGATCCAGCATCATGCTGTACTGTGAAGACACGTCCCCTGAAGTCCATATCAGGTGGTCAATCAACGGCACACAAACACCAATCATACCTCCACAAGGATGCAGCTTGCTTTCCGTTCACTTTACCAGACTCTAGTGAGCGATGCTGAGCACTTCTAAGAGCTTTGATTGGTCATAGTCGCGCCATACCCTACACCCTTTTAGCAACACTTAAGACTCCAAATCCTAATAGGTGAACACGATCGAATATCAATGGCCAAAAGCGCCTGCACGAGGCCAGACTGTCACATGTTGGACTGCCCAAGCTAAGCTGATCAACCCCTCTTAATGGGGTTTCACGTGTGGAATGACGGACCGAACGCTCGCCTTCAATGTCCGCGTCTCCAACGTGTCTTTCTGGTGGGAGAGTGTTGTCATGTGACTTCACGATGGTCTCCTCAAGTGCTGAATCAAACTAATGATGGTTCAAGCTGAATTCCGTTCTATGCCAAGTGATTGACCCATTTTTAACAATGCACTTCTCGTGGTGAAACACTAGTGGAATTCACGATCTCTTCAGCAAGCTTCTTGCGGAGTGGTTTGGAAAGAAGCGCATGCAATGCAGCTTAGGCACACCAGCCGCGTGAGCTGCTTTGATCTGGATCGTCAGAACGGAGGACCCATGTGTTGGTTGGACAGTGTGCAAGGCTACTTGGTGCAGGAAGTAGACATCTCCTTCGGCATACTCATTAGAATACCTGAGGAGGTTCTGAAGCATAAAATGAATCACCAGTGCCTTCATAATGATCTTCATCTTTGTACCTAAAGCCTAAAACTGTGATCCAAGCTGCAGAATGTCCAGCTTGCCAGGAACTGCCACCATCTCCCCTGTCAATTCAGGATCCTGTGTCCTGTTCAGCATATAGTGCTGCTCCTTGTCACCGGTCACTCCCCAAAGATGATGCAAATACGAGCCCTTCAAATTGCAGCTCCAGAAAGAGGCTCGGTGATTGTGTATCACGGTCTCGTGTGCGTCCTCTGAGCCAACTGTCCGTCCGTCTGAAGTCATGGGTTTCTGACGGTGTTTCAAAAGTAACACTTCACGGTTGAGTTGATGGGACCATCCTCGCACATAACTTGGTATCGACAATGTCTGAATTCAGGTCAACCTGTGAGTGACAGAGATTCAATGAGATTCCACGCATCGTTTTTCGTAGTTGCCAGGGAAAACACAATCAACAATCCTAACCCAAACGGTCCTCAAACAGATGAAGTCTCACTTCGATACCATCTCCTCTGTAGAGATGCAACCGCTTCATAACTCCTGCAACAGCACACATTACATTAGTAATCATGACTCAGTTATATACTGGTTATTACAACTCCTGTACGAAACTTCAATCTTTTTGACTCGACAGTTTACCAAAGCTGCCAAACTTAAAAAGATAGTCATACAGACTTCCCTGACACTGAACATCGTCAAGCCACACTCAAGGATGCACAGCACTTCCTTTGAACATCAGACCATGAAAATGTTGAGCCGCCTGGCACTTCGTCCATCTTGAAGGACTCACATGATTGAAGCCAAGATTTGCTGAGCATCCACACTCCTCTTTGCTGAGCATTGGAGAGAAGAATGATGGAAAAATTGGTCTCCAACCAAGGGACCTGAAAAAATAGAGAGAACACCCTGAAACTAAAATACCCCAAATCATGGTGAATACGATCCCTTTACCTCCAAAAGAATCCATTCCAACTTCCAAGACGCTGATGCTCTTTTTGATGGCATCGACGTTCGGGCGATCATCCGCTTGGACTTGCTTGCCAGATCTCTCTCGGACCATTTGGTCAAACTTTTTGATCTCGTCTATCATGATTCTCAACGTCTGTTCGCCGTCCTGATGCCTCCGATAGCTTTCGGTGGCCACCACCTCAAGGCCTCCGGTGCTTCGGACTTCAAATCGCTGCCGGCCATCTCGATGTAACTGGTTCTCAATCAGATGCTCCAAGGAGTACCTGGCAGTTGCGAGGTCTTCGGTGAAGACCGAACTTGAGAGAGCAGAGGGGTCAACGAAAGGTAGAAGGCTAGGCCGGCACCCCCCAAAACGCCCAAGGCCGCCCACGTTCCTGTGACCCGGTGCGAGAAGCGAGATGCGAGCACCCTCGGGCCTCCCCCTCTATGAAGAATCCTTCCTTACAGGACATAACTCTGGGCAAATCCCCAATTCCTGGTGAGAAATACAGTGCTAAAGCTTCCTGGTGAGAACTCTGTTGGCCCCCTCTTCTTGCACTGAAAGCTGGGATGAAATGTATTTCGAGCTATTGCGACGGGGCACATTGATGGGATCATTGATGGGATCATTGGAGTGTCTGGCGATGGTTGTCATCAGTGATACCCTGCTGCAGAGGTCAAGACCTACCGAGTTGGGAAAAAGGAACTTAAATAAAGGACTACAGTAGAGGGAACACGACGATCTGTACGCACTGTCACGATGCAAGCCTACCTGAGGTCAAGCCTTTCGGGAACACATCACAGTAGAGGGCTGTACGCGACGATCTGGCGCACTCATCCGAAAGGCTTTTCAAGTACTGGAGGACGTCTACCATTGGTCGAGAACAGAATTCTCCTGCTCGGAGGAATTTGGTCAGCTTCTTCGATACATCCTTTTCGAGATCCCGCACGAACTGCCTCAGGTGCGAAGGCTATACCAGCAAAAGACATGATGGCAATGCAAAACAACGGCAACACAGACTGAAGCCTATTGGTTGTGTGTTAAAATCATTGATTGGTGTGAAATGAAGAAGCCCACAACAATCAAGTCCATCAGGTCCATCAGCTCCTGGCCTTCTCAGGTTGCGTCTCTCGCCCTGTGACGATCTCCGAGAACGTTCTCGCAAATACTTCGTCCGGGTGGGACGACCCTCTGTGGCTTTGTAGGAAGGCTCCTGTCGAGGAGAGCTGATCTTCTCCCCATGAGGTGATTGTTTGATTGCATGAAGAGACAAAAAGAGCAACTGCTGCAGGTGTAAATCAATGTTGGCATTCGGCTTGATATGTGTGCTCTTGAGGCTTCTTGATATGTATTCAAGAAAAGAAAGAATCCGCGGAAGTATACATCCCTGCTGCACAACACTGTCATCAACCCAATGTCGATTCTGCACAAATCTGCCGGGCCTTCGTCCCAAAGCGAGGAATCACCTTCATGTTTCTGAGCTGTGTTGTATCAATTGGAGGCAGTTCAATAAACTGTTGCAAGCCGCGCCTCTGTGGCCTGCCCTGTTTCAAACTGATGCTGTCGGATCATGATGGCCAACGTCTCTAGTTGAAACTTTTAGCTTGGGCCAAACTGATATGTGTCGGTATCAGGCACGAGCATGTGAAGGCCTACTGGTGCCGACTGCTACTGGGACGTGACTGCAACCCACGGAAGCTCCGTGCTCTCTGGGGCATCTGCTTGTTAGCGATGCGACCTTTTGCTGGAGCCTGCGTGTTTGTCAGCCAAGGAAGCTGCTTCTGATCATTGAGAAAGTGCCGAGTCTCAAACGAATTAACGACTATAATGACAACTAATTCTATATAGACGGACTGCAAGTTAGAATGGGTGTCCCATATGTGCTTATGTTGTTTCTACACAGATAGAAAGATTAGGAAAAAGCCCACAGAAAGAATGCCGGCAAGACATCAAAAAAACCTCAGAGATAGAATGCCAGTACAAAGCTAAGCATCAAACCTCAGGACACCCATTCTAACTCAAATATGTGCTTCGGAATGGAAGTTCATCAATACTTGTCTTTGTTGTTGAAGAACCCGTATAGCTATCTATAGCTTGAACCAGTTTGCAGCTCCAAGACTCTGCCTTTCAACCTCTGCTCGCAGCTCCCCGCGCTCACGTTCACTCTGGGCCTGAGTGCACCGTGTCCGAAGACGTCACCGGACCAAAAAGGACCAACGAAATGTGACGAAAACTCCTCAACTTCGCACTGTTGTCCAAAGGCAATTCTGACACCTCCTTTTTCATCCCCCATAAAAAAAGACCATCAACTACCTTCCGTTCTATCTGCCAGACCAGAAAGCGCCAGACCTGATCCGTCCACGTCCACTCGTCCACCGACCCCGACTGGGCGCCACCCGCGATGTTCTCCCGCTGCGACAGCACCTTACGCCGCCACTCCACCAGTTCTGCCTTGGACAGCTCCACCCGGCAGCGGTCCCGTAAAGGAGCCCGTTTGGTCAGGTCTCTCCAATTGGTCCGCGTTGGTCATCACATTCTTCAAACAGCGCAAAACAGAATTCACCATTTGGGAGGAAGATCTTGCTTTTGGGGACAAGACGATCAATGCTGCAATGCTTACAAAGACCAGAAAGGCTCCGCAACAAGAAAAGCCACTTGGAAAGACCACGGACCCTGCATGGGCATGCATAGGCTTGTTTTCGGAGCCTTCAATCTAAATCTCCAAATACGCAATTTGGTGGGTACTAAGTCTCACAGCACTAACACCCATATACAAAAATCGGAAATCCTACACATTCATCTGATTGCGCATCAAAAGAATACACAAATCATGGGATTCTTTGAAAGGAAAGCTTCGGCCTCTACTCACACACAGCAAGATCGACAAACCCCGTCACCATGTTGCAAGCGCCTCCAAAGATGGGCTTACCGGCGAGGACGAGGAGTCGTCGGCCTCAAAAAGACACTGAACCAGGGTGGAAGAAAAAAGGAAAACCCTCCACCTGTAGTCTCTTCCTGCAAACACAATCGCTACTAGGTTGGAGGCCATCGCTAGACTTCACCTCATCCAATCTCCTGCTACATCTGCTCTGTGGCCAACCCTCTCGGGGCATCCGGGCTGGTGACCGTGGTGCCTCCGCATCGGCGCCTCAGCGACCAAAAGGACACCGCGAACAGGAAGACGGTTTGGACACGGTTTGGAGGTCCCTGTACGAGAACGAAGGGTTCCGTCCTCTGAAAAAGGGGACCAAACGCCCAATGTCCAAGGAGAAAACGCCTTTTTCATCATCCAAAAAGGCCACCGAACTTGAAATGGAACTCTTGGCAATTGACCCACAGGTACCGGTGCCCTAGCTGTGACGCGAACTCTTCGGCCAGGACAGGCTCATCGAGACTGTGGATGCATGTTCCAGTGGAAGCATGCAACCAGGGTTTCTTGACCTGACTCAACTCAGTGTTCTGTTTTTTTCTGACTGAAGGCGCTTGTCTGTGGAAGTTAAATTCTTCCGCGAAGAGAATCAACAGGATCCATCGAGCTTCTGTGAAGCTTTTGGCTGACTATGAACATGGAAGGAACAGCTTGGCCAAGGACTTGTGTGTGTGGTGCCCTGGCCAACCGTCAAGACTGTCAGCCGTACAGAGTTCCGCCCTCAGCGGTACTTCACGAAGCCAATCTCCTCAGCCTTCTCACGGAACTCCTTCCGCCCGCACTCCAAAATGCAACAAAGTTATGTCAGGGGCTGTCTTCTCTAAAGAACTACACATCTTGCGAACACCGGTTATTGTCCGCGTAGATTTACCCAAACAATCACCAAGCACTCATAAGGACTCCCACCTCATCCCACCCCTATCATCCTCAGTCCACCATCCTCTATCGTTTTCGCCCTTCTCTCCTGGCGCTTCATCATGATACCATACTTCCGGATCAGCGCCATGCCACCCGGCCGCCCGGACACGCGCGAGGAGCGTAGGCCCTTGCTGCCCGGCAGGCCTCGCACCGGCGCGGAGAAGGGATGCTTCTGCGGCTGCGCGCCGTGGCCACCACGAGGGCCACCACCGGTGCCGCCCACACCGCCCAGCAAGGCGCTATGACCAGCCGTGAAGAAGACTTGGATGGGCAAGTCACCTCCAGCGAGAAGAATTGAGAGTGCCTTCTGAGAAGGAAAGCATGAAAAGAAGGAGAATTCCATGGTGAAATTACGAGAGAATCGTTCAATTTGCATGCTGTTTGAAAGCAAGATCTTGCTTGATATTCAACGACTCCGAGACTGCCCCCGGATCTTCCCCGGCCTTTGTAGCACTCCAAGGTGTCCCAATCCTTAAGCTGTCGGCTGTTGTAGATCAGCCGCATGTGCTCCGGCTCGATGTTGCACGCCATGTGCGCCATCTTCTTCACGTCACGGACCTTTGCATCTTTCTCCAACTCCAACTGGAAATTCTTCAAGCCGGCCACCTGTCATTTTCTGCCAACAAGCTCTCTAAAAACCAAAAAGAACTAAGTCAGTTCTGGCCGAAGCAAAAAAAAGTGGTGGATCGTGGGTCGAATCTGATCGAACACCTCCTCTATCCCCGAAAGCCGTGAAGAAAAGACGGGCGGACGGAGGCACGACGGCTCCTCACAAACGGATGACTAGGCGACTGGGCTCCTCAGTCAGTCATTGCACTCCTCCCCTCATTCAAATATGGAGGACTCTTCAAAACAAAAAACGTATTTGACGTTCGTTCGTCCCCCCAAAGAAAAGAACAAGACGGGAGGCTCTGGCGCTTGGTTCAGCTTATTTTAAGGACACATATGCTACACTGGCTACGCTCCAAGAGCAACAAACTACAGAGCAAACTCGGTCTTCCCCCCATGGTGGTGAAGTCTATACTTTAAAGTTTTTAGCACGCTGCACACCTTGAATTCGACCATCATGGATTCCTTGGTCTCAGGCTCCTTCAAGGTCAAATCACTCATGGCCTCCACGAGAGTTGCTGCCATGGACCTCACAAAGGGACGAAAAGGTGCAGACAGGGAGAATTCTCAGACCTGTGACCTGCTGGTCTGGGGTCGTTCCGCTAGAATCAAAGCAACATGGGGTACCACAATGCTAGACCCCCTGACATGCTGTTCTTCATGGTTGTTGTCTGGGCTACTCATTCGCTTGTTCACTCTTAATTGGAAGGCAACCAACCCAGCAGCAGAAGCCAAGAATGACTGCTGCTACCTACCTGAGGCAGGCACTCACTGGCTACGGCTTCAGGCTTTCACTCTTTGAATTGAGCCCCTCAAGGGGTGTTTGAGCTTCAAGAGTCGCGGATACAACACATGCCATCCAGTTGTCCGTGGTGCTCCTTTGGACTTCCAACCTCTTCAAGACGGTCTTCTTGTCCGATTAGGGCTTCCCCCAAGTCGAATATGATGAAAGTTAGATGCCTCTCGGGCCTTGGGCTGGCTGTGGGCCCGAGAGGCTCAGTCGTGTTTTTCCCTTCCTTCGGGCCTTTTCATGGATTCCTAGATTTCATGGGAGGTTGACCAAGGTGATATGGCTGTGGGTCTTCAGAACAGGACAATGAACTAATGGTCGGTTGATCTACAGTAAATTCATGTAAATTCTGTCCTTGTTTATTGGCTTCTTTTTCAACCCACATCTCTGGAACCGCCAGAACTGCGACTGTTGCAGCCCTCCAAGGCAGCGGCTGGGAGGCCTTGGCGAAAAAGCAAGAGACTCCCTGCACTTCTCGCAGAAACACGTTGAAAGAACGGGTGATGCTTTGACTCCGCCAAAAAGAGGACAGCAAATCAACATATGTGGTTTGGGTTGCTTAGTTAGACTTGCTGTTCGGGCAACGAAGTCACCCCAGGCAGGGACGTGCCAATTGACTTCACATCATGTTCGGAAGCGATCCTGAAATTGCGTTCGGAAGCGACCCCCTCACCTCAGAACGGCCCTCTAGATTCAGGATCAATGAGGGTCATTGTGATTCCTGGTCTCTTCTTCAACAAGAAAACTTCAGTAAAAGGAAAAGTCAGTAGATAGACAAACCATGACAATCCCATGATAAGCAATGACACCCTCGGCCAGAAAAAAGAAAACAGCAACATTGCAAAACCACGGAGACAAAACAGGAAAAACATGGAAAAACAACACGCAACAAATCCAGTTTGCACCAAGAAAAAGGCCAACATCGCTCGTCACTCCTCCCCAGCCGAGGCCAAGCTCCTTCCCGTTCTGGGGCACGTCTCGTCTAAGTCCAGGGCGTCTCGGTCCCAGGGTCCACAGACTCTTCCATCGACCGGTGAAGACGGAGGAATGGGAATTGGGTTTGGCTGGAGAAGATGCTATTCCTGGGAAGATCTTTCATGGAAGTGCAGTTAGGAAGTGCAGTTGGGCAGTTGGACTCGGTGTGATTGTTGCCAATCGAGACGGGTCTGCAAGTTGTCTGTGGTCGTTCCAGGTCAGCAACACTGGTGAAAAGCTGCCTTTCGGACTTCCTGATGGCCAAAAGTAAGAATGCTGCTGCTAGATTGCATCTGCATCTTCTATTCTAGCTGTGTTCTGCAAGTAGTGGGTACTGGGTCGGCAAGCATGCTTGATGTTGTCCCAACGCTTACATCTGAGCCAAAAGCTGGTGAAGCAAAGCCGCCGAGCACCGAATCTGGTCGCTGCCGAGCACCGACACACAGAAACACAGCGATGATGTTTTCTCGTTGGGTGAGAGGCAATTGGACTATGTACACATCGAGGCCATCGAGACCAATCATTTGGACCTGTCACATTGGATTGCCCGTCCTGTAGGACCGTGAGACCGTGACCGTCCACAGCTTTATGTGGAGAATCCGTGGTCTATCGTTTTTGGATCGCTGCTCAGACAGGGTGCTGATGAGAGTCCTACCATCCACTCAGACGGGATCATGCGAATTTTGGTTCGTTCTTCAACTCATCTGCAACTGTTTTTGTTGGGGCCTCATAGCCAACAAATAATGTAGCGCTTGGGGTCAAGCCAGCATCCTGCAAAGTCCTTGGTGTCAGAACTGTGAGGATATAAGGCCAAACGGTGTGTGAGAAGAGAGAATTGTCGGCTCGGGGTTCAAGAAGATAGGAGACAGTCATCACTGAATAGGGTAAAAAGGTAAAACGGTGCAATCAAAGTTGGAAAAGGTGACGAAGAGCATCCCATTTTGATATGCGGAAGAACGAGTGAAAGTGCAGAAAATGCTTCACACCTCAGAGAAAAAGCACACTAGATGAATTAGGAAGTTGAAGAAACAGGTGGCCGGCTCAGTTTAAAGGAACTGACTGGGGTCCATCCATCACTGCCAAGACAATGGTGGGCTTTCCAAGCGAAAGTCCTGCTGAGCAAACATCAAACATCCATATACTAGGAACAAGAAGCTACCAGGGGCTTACTACTAGGGGCAAGAAGCTACTAGGGGCTCCTGGCATCGCTACTAGGAACAAGGACGCTCCTGGCCTTACTACTAGGAGCAAGAATGCTACTAGGAACAAGAAAATACTACAGTAGGGGCTCCTGGACACACGGAGGTGGAGACCCCCAACTGTTCTCCACCCTGCGAACCGCTTGGCTCGAAAAGCTATACAGATGGCAGGCGGTCTGGGGGACCGGCAGCTCTGCCTGGAGAAAGCGATACCGATGGAAAGATGAGCACGATCAAATGTGGGCCAGACTCCGAACAGGAGTCTGCACGTTTGGACAGTGCCAATTCGGAGCAACCGAAGAGAAATGAAAGAAGAGCTTCACCTTCTCGTGATTTCCTGACCACTTCGAGTTTCGGGCTCCGAAAAAGCTGTATCAACTCCTTCGGCCAAAGCGACGGACCAACGGACCAGCATTCCAACACGCGGACCATCCGGTACATCAATCAGGCTTGACACTTGACGTCAAAAACAATAACCTCCAGAGGGTGGCACGAACCGATGTGAACTCGCAGAGTCCACAGATCTCAAGACTTGTGCGAAACATCTCATGTCATTCAGTTTCTGCGAAACTCCAGGAATTCCACTGGGAGAATTTGGGAACAATATGTATGAAATCAAGTTTGGAATGGGATGGGCCCCAAGAGTTTGATCACGTTTCTCATTCCGTGGCGAGTCGGAGGGTGGAAACCCTTGTTGAACCCCCAAAAAACTTTATCATTTACAACTCTCCCTGTAGCTTCTCATCCATCACATTGCTCTCTCTGACCGGAATCGGCGCAGCGATCCGCCTCACGCAGCTGGCAGGGCCTCAGTCGAAGACACTGAACTTCTATGGATGAACTGAACTGATCTGAACTGTTGAAGCAGCGACATTACCAGGTTACCAGGAACAAAACAGGCATCCTGTTCTGGCATGGCAACCTTTGCCAAAGAGTCCTCACGGTGAGGGAAGTGTCAATATGACTTGATTTCAACCAGATCGGTCTGCAAAACTAGGGGCCCAATGAAATAACCCAACAAAAAGCTGCATGCATCTATACATGCACTGCCCCTTGCCCGAGTCTAGCCCTTCCACCAATACCAGGAAAATCAATCCCTCATCCCTCATAATTGCTTATTTCAGTCTGGATAGTCTTGTGTCAATGTTCCTTTCGGTTCTTTGTCGCAATGTATAAACTCTGGCATTTGTCGGCTGGGGAAACCTTGCAGCTCCGTGGGAGAGGTTTCAACCAAGGTTCAACAGGAACGATCTTGGATGGTCGGCTCGTCCACTGACTCTCCTGACGTTCCTTGTGTCTTTGAAATATCAAGCAGTTGATCAGGTCATGAGTCATCAGATTTCAAGATCAGTCGTTTCTTTGCAGCATGGGAAGCGGCAGCCCTCTCTTTTTGGCCTGTGCACCCTGGAAGCCTGGTGAGACCAAATGAAACTGCCGAGCTTTTCAAGGGCTGACCTCAATTGCAGTGCAAGTGCTGAGATGGTGGTTGTGGTGTTTCATCCAGTTTCATCATGAGATCCAATACTGCTTCCAACACATCCTAATCATCGATGCCAGGGTTCATCTGTTTGATCCCGCAAGTACGATGCAACATTGCAGATTCATTGCGTGGACGAAGCAACACCAATCTGCTGGAAAGTGTGGCAAATTTCATGTTGTCCACTCAGATTCAACAAGAAAAAAGACCCCTAGTCAAAGGAAACCGGAGTTGTGGCTTATTCATAGCCGGTGCGCAACATCCTTCCGTTACTCTTAAGCGGCTCATGTTCTGTCGAAGGCAAAAGCCATTCAAAACAATCCTCTTATCTCAAATCAGCCAAGTAAATGATGCCCACTTAAATATAATTCCAACTAATTATATAAGCAGCAATTCAATACTTGCAGGCATGGCACACATTGAACCCCAAAATGACAAACCAGGGGTTAGCCGGTTAGCCCTGGACGTCCTGATCCCTCCTGGTTGCCCTGGAACCGATTCTTGGAACCTTTCACTGGTTGTGATCACCCCGTGATGATAGGTTCAGTCCGTCTTTTCGCAGATTGCTGATGATCTTTTTTGGTTGTTGGGTGATTTGGGCGGCTTCGGAAAAAACCAACAGGTAACACCACCCTCTCAGCAGTCTCCGGTGTTCCAGCCTCATGGTTTTGGCCCCATGGTCAAACCACTTGCCCAAAGTATCACAGAACACCACCCTGCTGCTTCCACCCAATAGAATACAGTACACGCTGCGTCAAACATCAACAACAATTGAACATCCGCACTTCTAAACAGTTTAGCCCTCAGCCAGCCCTTTTCTCTGTCAACGACATGGCACATGTTCTGTGGCAGACTCATCCGGCACTTTTGCTCTGGCCTGGCAGCAAACATGTCTTGACGACCTGTCGTGATAGGATCTCTGGCTGCCTGCACTCACACTCAGACCCATTATTTCCAGCATCCTCCTGCACCACTCTGACCAATTAAATATTAAAGGTCTCACTCTACTTTCTCTATCCAATGACTGTTGAGCTCTGTAAAAACAATGACGTCTGGAGGCATGACTCGGCATGACCCTGTTTCACCCGAGCAAAAGCAGGGGTACACAGTCCGTCCCGAAGTCCTGAAGTCAGAGTTCACGCATCCAACCTGCAACTCCCACAAGGTCCTATTCTTCATGACTCTTGCAAAAGGCAGGAAATGGCATGGAGGTTTTACCACCAGAATCAGAAATACTGGGTGGGTAAAAATACATAAAAATACTGGGTGGGTAAAAGATTCATGTTAATTTTGTGGAAGTTTGGCCTGTGACAATCGCTTCACGCTCATTGAAGCCCTCCTGATGGTGGAAGATTTGTAAGCCATCTCCACACTTCCAAACAAATAGGGTTGTGCCGTAGGTTTGACTTCTCCCTCCAGAATCTGCACCCACCCCGGCACCTCTGCAGCAGCTCGATTTGCCTTGCATTGCTCCTTGATTCCCTCCAGCACCTCAGCCACACCGAACCTCGCTCCGGGAACGAGGCCACAAAACCATACCCTGGGCCGCGCCTGGCCCTTTACATCATGGTGCCTCCAGGGATTAACTTCAAGGTTGATGTCAAGGATGGCGTCGTTCTGCTGCACTGAATCAGCCAGCGCCTGAGCGATTTCAGAGCCCAGCGAAATCGATCGGGCAGGGCGAGGCTCCCAGGCCTGGCCTTGGCACCGACCAGGCCGATTTCATTGCATGAAAGGTTGATGTGGGTAATGCAGCGGTTGTGCCTCAGCACCTCAGACAAAGCCTGGCATCAAAGTGACATGGAGGGAGAACAACCAGCTCATCGCAAAAGAATTGAGAAGGTTCCATGGCCTGTGCCCCAGCATCTTGGATTAGATTTTGTTCCAGGTTGATGCGGGTGACACTCTTGTTGATCTTCAGCGCTTTTGAGAGCGCCTCGCAGCGCCATGGACATGACTCAACGACGAAGAACGAAAGCGTTTTGTCGAGACGCACCTGGACTTGGGCATCCCGGATGAAGTGGTTCCGAAGATTGATCTCCGTCTTGGCCCCGGTTTTCAGCTCTTCCACAAGTTTCTGGCCGCCCGACCCAGTTCAGCCACCGAATCTCTCTAAGTAGCAGAAAATGTGTACTTGTTATCTGAAACGCGAAAGACTCAAAAAGATAACACATCCAATGGAAGCCCTTGACAGCAGCAACTCTTTGGCGGATCAGATCATCATCAAACTCAATCCCTGGTAGCTACGCACCCCCTGCAGCCAGTGAATGCCCTTTCTCGATGCTTTAAACCGTACGTGCCATGTCGCCCTGGCCCCGACAACAACATATTGACATACGGCCAAAATCACTTTGCAGGTTCTTGACAAGTTCTTGAAATTCACGACCGCTCTTTACTAAATTGGTCATCAAGGTTTTTGGCGGTTGCTCATCGGTCCTGAGATTTTGTTGTTTGCGCTCCACATCTTGGTCGAAACTCATGACTTGATGACAAATTGATGGTTTGTCACGTCCGAGCACTCGAAGAGAACACCCTGAGGCCTTAAAAGCAGCAGCTGCCTGTACCTTGTGACATTCGCTGCGAGCACTTTCGAATCCAGACGGGGGACGACGATGGGGCCAGTGGGCTTGGATGTCTAAAGGCCAACCCGTCCGATTTCACGTGCGCGTCCTTGCTCCTAGAAGTAAGGCCAGGAGCCCCAAGCAAATCTACATCATCTGAAAACACATGTGATTTGCTCCACCCAAACTGCATCTTGCCTCGACAAAGTGTTAAGACAGCAGTACAAAGTCCACATACCCCCCGAAGTTAACGCTGTCTTCTACCTCCAATTCCTAGCATATGGATGTACAGCGAAAGTCTTCCAAACGACCATGAATTGGGTTTTGTGACTTCAACTACTAGGTTGGTGGGCCAAGCAACATTTCTAGACATGTCTTTGCAACCTTGCCTTGTGATGAACACTTCAGATTCCCGATTCTGAGCCATCATCTCCAATGGAACACAAGTCCACGTACGGGGGTTCCCGCTTGGACCTGGAAACTTCTCCACCCCGCTAAATCCACAGCCAACCCCTGCGGCACCTCTTGGTTTGCCCTGCTCCACTTCTCAATTCGATACCACACCTCGGCCAGGCGCCAACCCCGCTCCGGGAACGAGGCCGCAAGACTGCAAGACCATACCCTGGCCCGTGCCTCCTGTGCTCCGTCCATTCGTGTCCAAGGATTCGCACTAAGGTTGATGTTAAGGATGGTCTTGTTCTTCTGCATGGTGTTGGCCAGGGCCTGAGCGATTTCAGAGCCCAGCGAAATCGATCGGGACAGGGCGAGGCTCCCAGGCCTGGCCTTGGCACCGACCAGGCCGATTTCATTGCATGAAAGGTTGATGTGGGTAATGCAGCGGTTGTGCCTCAGCACCTCAGACAAAGCCTGGCATCAAAGTGACATGGAGGGAGAACAACCAGCTCATCGCAAAAGAATTGAGAAGGTTCCATGGCCTGTGCCCCAGCATCTTGGATTAGATTTTGTTCCAGGTTGATGCGGGTGACACTCTTGTTGATCTTCAGCGCTTTTGAGAGCGCCTCGCAGCGCCATGGACATGACTCAACGACGAAGAACGAAAGCGTCTCTTGAGACGCACCTGGACGTGGGCATCCCCGATGAAGTGGTTCCGAAGATTGATCTCCGTCTTGGCCCCGGTTTTCAGCTCTTCCACAAGTTTCTGGCCGCCAGCCGACCCAGTTCAGCCCCCGAATCTCCACAGGTAGAATTTTGAGCATCGTGAGGTTTCATGTCCCATGATTCATCTGACCCTCAAAAGTCGCTCTAGATCTGCTGAAATGATTTTCCCAGTAGTGTGCCAATTCATTTCAATCCTCATGATGTGCGACAGGGCTAGTTCATCGAGGCCAGGCTCGTACCAAAGTTTCCTCCAGAATCTCGAAAGGCGCCCCACAGAGGGTTTTGCTCATCGCCCCACACCTTGATACCAACACAGCTTCAAAGCCTGGAGGATCTAATAGAAATGGGGATCAATTGCAGGGAAATGCAATTAAATCCGCCAGAATCCTTTACAGCATCAACTTTGTGGGTGATCGTTTGGTGATTGAGAGCAAAGAGATCATCATGATCCAAATGGGATCTCCATTGGCTGTGCAAGCACACAGGGCCAGCGAATGCCAATGAATCTTGATTCGGAGCCCTGCGCTCAACAAACCATGTCCAAGATAAGAAACCTGCATTGTATGTACCTATATTGTATTTTATATATTGATATATAGCCTGACACATCTTTTGGTTGACCCAAATGCAAATAGATATTGGCTCATGCTTCATCTCGGTTAATAACTGATGATTTGATGACATCTGCTAGTTTGCATGTCCCAGAAGTTCCCAGAAGCCACTGAGCCCCGAGGCCTTAATGTCAGCAGTTGCCCTTGCCTGGCTCGACGTTTTCGGCTGCGAGCCCGCTCGAACCGACCTACGGACACACCATAATACTGTGATCAAAGCGAAGACCGGACACAAACACTTTGAACCCAAAAGGTGAAGACCACTGGTTGGACAGGGACTGGTTCGATGTGCTCGCCCCAGTTGACCGATCGAAGCAGCATTTCACTTGGATTTTTTCGAGGCGTTCGAAGTACATTCAATACAATTATTGTGAATTCAGGTCAAATACTTACTGTACCTTTTTAAATGCTGTATGAACACATGAAAATGCTGCAACAACAAGGAGTTCAAATTTTATCCCCCAAAATTGCAGGCTGGGAGATACCAGTCGTTGCTGTAGAAAAAATATTATTGGAATGTCTTGAAATCTTGCTCCTGGAAAAATCACAACAGGTTCAACAGCCGTTACTAATGAACAGCTCTTGAGCCATCTCTTCACACTTTTCCGAAAGGATGGTTGACACTTCCAAGGGGCTACTACCCCGTCCCGCCTTTAGACTTTGGGAATGTGGAGGCTTATTCACCTGTAATAGAGTGCAGTTGCCATTCAGTAATGACCTGATATTTACAGTAAAGGATATTGCCCAAAGAACCGTCCTTGGAAGATCCATGGCCCTTGAATGTCCTCAATATGCGTCAATCGCCTGACCTAACAGTATCGATGATACACACCAAATGCTCACCTACACTTGTGATGTACATATTTTGGTCTTGGTGCGTGCGTGGTCCGGTTTCCCAACTTCTCCCCAACAAAGCAGCACCGCACCGCGCCGCGCTGCCTCTCGATTGGCCTCGCAACGCTTTTTGATTCGGTCCAATGCCTCGGTTGATGGAACGACACGGACGACCACGGGCGCGGACGACGACGCGATGCCGACGCGCC
Source organism: Durusdinium trenchii (assembly GCA_963970005.1). NCBI lineage: Eukaryota > Dinophyceae > Suessiales > Symbiodiniaceae > Durusdinium > Durusdinium trenchii. The sequence continues at coordinate 428,327 of CAXAMN010021485.1, read as the reverse complement.
TGGCGCCCTTCGTCCGTTTCCTCGAAGGGATTGGGGGGAAGGAGTCGCCGAGGGTGATATTCAATTTCGCGAAGAGAAATCTCAAGGATGGCGTCGTTCTCCTGCAGTGCCTCAGCCAGCACCTGGCCGATTGACATGCGGGGTTCAAGAAACAAGAAACCGTCCATTTTCTGGAAGGCAGCATGACAGCATGGCCTGGATACCGTCAGAGCCGATTTGATTGGCATGCAGGTTGATGTTGGTGATGCTGCGGTTCTGTTTCAGCATCTGTGCCAGGGCCTGACAGTGGAATGACATGAGGCAAAACAAATGGCACATCCCGGTGGCAGGCAGCACGGCCTCCGTGCCGGCATCGCCAATTTGATTTCCCCCAAGGTAAACGTGCGTAATGTTAAGGTTCACTGTCAGCATCTGAGCCAACGCCTGGCATTGGGTGGAGCGATACGACGCCATCACCAGGTTAGTAAGCTTGACAAACGGAGGGCGACAATAGGCATCGGTGACACCTTTGCACCGATGTAGGTGATGTTGTTCTTGGTAAGGTTGACGTCGGTGACGCTGCGGTTGTGTTGCAGGGCTTCAATCAACACCTGGCACAGGTGTCGCTTGCGATGAGATGCGGCCGACGTCCCTCCTCGGGGCCTGGATGACGGCGTCCCCAAGGTTTGCGTTAAAGACACTGAGCTTGCTCAGGGTGCCACCATGCGTCAATTTGTCGGCCAAAGCCTTTGGCTGTTCACCGTGAACCACGCACAGCGATCCAGCTTTCTGGATGGATTTGTGCAAGTTTTTTTCAGGTCTCATGCGACTCATGTGTCACCTTCTGCCGTGAGTGATGTATTTCCAGCTTGAATCGGAGTCTCACACAAGCAACTCGGCAACAAACATCAGTGTGGTTTCAAAGTCCTGGATGCGCAGGCGTCCAGGAAATTTGTCTGCACGGCCATCTGCACGGTGATCTCCCCTGATTCTGCTCCTCTTGGCCTCAGCAGCCTGCAACAAATGTGAACGCAGCGCTGAAATGATGCTCTGCAATCATGAAACTAGGGTGGTCATCAGGATCTAGTCATCTAGTCCACAGCCGATGCCTAATTACATGCCTGCCTCTGCAGTTTCTACAGCAAAGGCAAGAACCACTACACTCAAAACAGCATCTTGTAGCCCTACCTTCAAAAGGCACACCGCACCCGACAGCCTCTGCAGCTGCTCTGTTTCCCTCAAGGCGTTCTTCAAGTAACCGTATTGCCTCGTGCAACTTTGCAGTCAAACAAGCGGTCACAGAAGCCAACAAACGCGCACACACACACACACAAAGTGAGTCCGAGGCCTGCTTCCCCACATCAGAATCAATACCCTGATTGTACCTAAGGTCGAGGTCGGTCACTGTGGTGTTGTAGGCCATGGCATCAGCGACTGCCTGGTGGAGGGGGTGGGCACCCTTCCATTCCCAGCGGCAAAATACGTGTCCATTAGCTTTAGTGTGAAACGCGCGCTGTGCATGTGAGTTCAAACGTCGCAAACCATCTTGTCCGCAGAGGGTCAACAGCAGTTGTGCATTCGTGCACTCCCTAATTCGCTCGCGGTGTCTGGCTTCGTTCCTTTTGCTCTGGTTCGTTGCACTACACCCTACAAGTCAGAGGGCTTCATCTACCACTGACTTCACCGGTAGCAGAGCCCGATCCATTTGGGTGAGGGCTCCTGCGCACTTCGCTGGCTTCGGAGCTGGGCGTTTGGAACAAGGTCTCGGTGCCTTCCCTTTGTCGGTCTCTTTGCGATCCTGTTTGCTGAGTTCTTTACTTGACACCCTACGTCCAGTTCGATGGTGTCCAAAGAACAGACGGCCTATGCGGAGTCTGCGTGATTCGTTTGCGCCCCTATGTCTTCATCCATCGTGGGGCACCTGTCGTATCCTGTGAGCATGGTCGATCCGGCCACGCGTTCACAACAACTTACCTCAAATCGGAGAGCAGGTGACTATGTCAAATCGCTGGAGCGTGCATGGGTGGCCCACTTTCGAGCACGACAATTGACCCCGGCTTGGCCGTGTTTTTGAAGAGTGGGCCGCTGCACAGCACACTGGCCCTGGCTGAAGCCCACAAGCGCCTCACCATTGTGGAACGGCGCCCTGCGGAAGTCGGTTGAGATCTGGCAGCTGGCATCCGTGAAGGAAAGCTTGCAGAACCATCTAGTTGTGGCATTCATGTTCAAACAAAGGAGAAGTCAAGTGGGTACGTTGACAAGGGAGATTCTATGGCAAGGCTTCTTAGTTACACAAGAAGGTGAAGCAACCCAAGATTTGACGCGAAAAATTGTTTGCAAGCCTCTGAATAAACGAGCACCTTCTTTCATTGAGACATTGGTCTTTTGCTTTGTCCATCTTTGCATGTTAAAGGCGCCACTCCTTCCCTCCCTCCTTGTTTCCTTCCCTCTGGACGTTGCAGAGAGCACCAGCTGAAGCTGGGCGCGGGGTAGCCTCTGCGACCCAGCTGTGGAGAACATTGCAACGCCAGTTGACCTTCACCGCAGGGGCCTCCAGCTCAGTCTGGGGCGGCGTGCCCAACACATGCCCTTCAGAATTTGCCCAGAACTGAGCTTGAACTTGCCAGGCGAGCCAATCAATGCAATCTTCCCTTGCTTTTTTAAAATCCTGATTACGCCCAAATCTTCTCAATGAATTTGCTTAAAGCATCTCTGCACTCCTATGAAAATCCTAAAGGCCTCCCAGGCAAGCTTACAAGTTTGGCAGTGGAGACACATGAATGTTTAATGTTCATAAAACACATAGAACATGCTGATCTACAGAGCTCCGCGTGTAGACAGTCAATATCAATTATATAGAAGCATTCCTTTGGCTCCAAGACAAACGCAAGGATCCAGGTTTTTTGCATCCCAATTGCCTTAACGTAGGCCGCTGGTCTCTGTAAAAAGACTATAAAAATCCTGGGTTCACAAGGCATACCAACAATGGCCACCAAAACATACCAAAATCCTCTCTATAAAATGCTGAATCTGCAAAAAGGATCACACTCTATAAAATGAGGGTCCAAAAGGCACTTTATAGTGTCAAATGATCGTCATATTATACAGGACCAAGCACGGAAGATCTTGAGGATACATATTGACAACATGGAGTTGCTGCTACTGGGACGTGAAATGATCTCAATTAAAGGAACAATCTAATAAGGTTTATCTATAGTATTTGAGGCTTGTTGGATGCAAGGGTGAAACCAATTTCATCAATATGAAAGCTGATGCTGCACTAGCTATAACTCATAATGGAAGTTACCATCTACCAAATTGGATGTGCCTGATATTGCAAATAAAATGATCCTAGACTCTTGGCGGCAATATCAAAGCTGTCAAGCAGTCTGAAGTGATTGGCAGCAAACAAGCAATTAAGGCTGCTCAGATGCACACGTCAATGGTATGGTTGCATTATGTTGTCTTAACGTTGCAAACACCCTCTGAATCTTCTGATATCTTGGCACATTCTCAGAGTGGTCAAGTCAAAACGTTGATGGATAATGATAGACATGTTCATTGATAAAATCCTAAAGTTTAGATTGTTCGGCTCTAAACTCATACATACTTGTTACTGATGGCAATGAAGAACATCTACACTAAATAAATGCGCAGTATAGTTTCAACGCGGGCAGCAGGTATAGTAATATAGTTTCATATTGTTCACATGTGTGTCACTGTATACTCACCAAGAACCATGCAGGAATTGCGGCCTTCACGCCCTCGTCTGTGATCTGATTACCCTTCAGGTTGATCCTGGTGAGCGTCCTGTTAGTCTTCAAGACTTCTGCGATGACCTGCCAATGGCACCACTTTCAGGACCATCCCAGTACCTCAACTAACTCCGCTGGCCATTAGGCCGGGCCTCCCGTCTCTTAGCCAGGCCTCAGCGAGCCGATTGCCCATGTGACAGGACTCGAAGCTGAGCTCGATCATCGAGGCGAAGGTGGCGACATCGAGTGAGCCGACATCGAGTGCCTCGGTCAGGCCACCGCTTTGCATCGTGCCGAGGGCTCCAAGTTTCGACGGTCGACGGAACGTGGTGAAGCAACCACGTGCCGAAGCGCCATCCTCGCATAGGTCAGACTCAGCTTCTCCAGCTTCATGGAGCTAAGCACCTTTGAAATGGCCCCATGAAATCATCAAATGGAAAAGAAACGCGCAAACAATGCGCAAAGAAATGCTATTAACGAACTTTGCATACCGTGCTCTTTCTTTTAAGACTTGGCCAGCCTCGAAAAAGGCCTTGGCCTCCGCTTCACCGGCTTGGAAGATGTAGATGTCCAACACTTTGAGCTGCGGGAAGTAAGGCAGTGAAGCGGCCAGCTCAACCATGTCGGCTTGGGTCAAGTGCTCCAGCTTCAAATGCTTTCTCACGGTGACTTTTTGGTGAAAGATCTTCCTTTGAAGATCAACAACGGTTGACGCATCGTTGCGATGCGTAAAGGCCGATGTGGTCATGCGCTTTCCAAACACTTCGGGCGCTGTGGGCACCATCTTTACAGTGACCTCTTTGCCGGGCTCACCATCGATCGCAATATTCTGGGCTGGAATGCCCCGTGCTGCAGACCATTCGATCTCGGCGCGGCACCAGCCGCGATCCAGGTAAAAAGCAAAATTTTCCATCAGCTCACTGAGTGGAACCCATGCAATCGAATTGCTCGGCAAATGGTAAATCGGCACCTTGTACGTTGAATCCTCTTTCCTAGCAGTCCAGGTATCAGCAGGTGTGAGACATTCCAGGCGGAATGTCAGAGTGCTCTGATGAGCGTACATCATGTGCATATTGGACATCGCTCGCCGGAAACTCGCCTCTTGCTCAGCTGTGTCGCGTTGGAATTGATACAAAGACACATAATCGTAAAACAACCAAACGTCGTCGACAAACGCAGCATCCCACAACGCTACACTGTCCACAAGATTCTGCAATTGAAAGTTGCAGGGATCCGGGTGCTCCCTTGATTCCCATGCGTGAGACACTGAGCACACTAACGCATCACGTCGACCCAAAGCCCATTCGGCCACTTCCTCGTGCGAGACCAATGCCGAGACCTTCTCGCCGTTCACCTCGCAGCTGTCGTGCTCCGCCTCTTGGCGCCGCGGCATGCATCTATTTGACTGGAGCAACTTGTAGAAGTACCTGGATGCCAAGTGGCACATGCTCTGCAAAAAAATGTCAGAAATACAGCCAAAGTCAATGATCTGCACAGACTGACACATCAGCGGGGTGTGGGGCACGGAGCCCTCACCAGACGAACGTCTGCATCGAGCAGGTATTTTGCCAAAGACTTTGGATCTTCCAAGTCATAGATGGGGACCTGCCAATTCAGAGTGCAAGCTCCAGAAAGAAAACGATCCGTACCAAGGAACACCAAAAACATCGAAGAAAAAATAGAAGCGTCATATCATGACCTTGCTGCTCAGTGAAGCTCAGCATTCAGAACCACAACCCTGCAGATCCAAGCTGGTGCAAGACCCAAGGCCTCGGGCCACAAAATGAAGGGAACGATGTAGCTGTACTCGAATCCTCGGCCTTGGAATCAGAGTTGTGCACCGCAATGCTCGGCTACGACAGTTGCAAATAGCTAGCAGGCAAGCAGGTTGTCAATGGAACGTGTTCAACACTGGAAGATGACATGCCCTGTGACCTGTCTATCCATATTTTGTATATATGGTTTCTGGTCTACCAACTCGTCTCGAATGTTGAAAAAGGTGTCCGACATCTCTGCCCATCTGCCCTTGAGTGCACATGAGTGGCTGTTGCAGTCTTCATTGCAAACAGTGAGACAAGAAACATCAAATGCCAAGCAGCTATTGGAGGGTGCACCTTTCAGTATCTCCTCTACTGAAGCCATCAGCATTTTATGATGTTGCTTTCAATTGAATGTGCCAACTGGTCGTGCAAAAAGCACGAAGTGGGAAAGTCTCCTCCAACTTCTCTTCTGAGAGCCTGCTGCCTCAGCAAGCGACTCTTGGAAAAAATGTCTTTCTGATGAAGGCAAAGCCAACAAAAGTCTGATAGTCCGTTAAAGGATGGAGATGATTTGCTAACATGCGGGAAGTCTTGAAGGAAATCGTTTGTTTCTTATTATTCATAATATGTTGGCTTACAATTCATGGAAATACATTTTAAAGAATATGAGAATGAAGATAAAGGATCAATTCCCCATTAAAAAAGAAAAAACATATGAATTGCTTTTTTTCCAACTTTAGGTTTTGAATGTGTGGCAGGGAGGGTTCAACTTCGGTAGATTTATGTCTTGTGTCTTCTTATAAAATCCTTTAACGAAGTTCACACTATTTAAACATAAGATGTGTCTTTATAGCTGTTATTTTGGTTTATTGGTCTATATCTACATTTCTGTTTCTTCGGTCCTTATGTCATCCTAGTTGGTTTCCTGGTTTACAAGAATGAATCCTGATGATAGAGATACGAACGATAGACCAATAAAAAAGAAAAGCACTAAATTGCTAGATCTATTCTCATTTTCATTGGTGGTAATTAATTTTTCTACCTTATTTCCCTTTATTTAGAAAACTTGAATGACATTGAATTATATATATATATTGGTTTATTGGATTCGAATGCTGGGGATATCGAGGCATAGCGGCATAACAAAGTTCGTGAACTTGTGGTGTCCAGTGCTGTTAGAGTCGCTGGGAATGACAGCACTGCACTTGTAGAAATCGATCTCCTTCGTAACCAGTCTAGCTCCCAAGTACCAACGTTGGCATTCGTATACATTCTACATCAGGGAAGATGAATGGAACATGAAAATTGACTTTTCGACGACGATATTCCTCTACAACCCGGTGGTTTTCAGGTTCCAGGTTAATCTTCCAGGGCGTAGACTCATGTTCAAGTTGTCCCTTGCAAGGGTTCAAGGGTCGGGCTGCAAAGCTGCACGATCGTGGCAATGGTCTGCCGTGGGAGAAAGCCTTAGAGCTTAAAGCGAAGCTGACCAAATCATCCACATCTGCACTCTGAACGGCAAATAATATCTATCAATAAGGCTTCCTCAAGCGGCAGTAAAACGCTCGGTATGGCAGTAAGCCCCTCGCGATTCATGACACTTTGGGATCAATTCCAAATTAATTGGAATCCACGAACATTCGTGCCTGCAGTTTTGTTGTGTTTGATTCACCTCCCAAATCAAACATGCCAAGACACCTGTCTTCTGCGGATCAAAGAGTTTTAAAAATCGGAGTGCATCCTCAACCTGTGTGCAGCTCATGACAGCTCACTTGCCTTGCTTGCAGCACAGTGAAACATCAGCTGATTTGGTGTTGGGGAGTACAGCAGAAGTCTCATTTCAGATTGGATACGAACCCACGCTCAATACACATTAATTGCATTGAAGGTCAATGCGGCTTGTACTGCCGACTTGTGAATTTTGTCATTTTCCTCAAGACTTTTGCACCACGCTGAATTGTCGGAAAGTGGGAAGACACTGTTTGACTTACCCAAAAGAGCTGCAGTGCACGAGGGAGCTTTGAGAGCTTAATGAAATCGGTGAATGCATGTTGATAGATCAAACGGCCAATCAATGGCACTTCTTCGAACAACTCATCGTTATTCAGTGAGTCTACTTTGCCATCGAATGGCTGCAATGCAATACAAATGCCAGTAGCTGTGAGATTGGTGCCAAAGTAGGCCAAAAGATCAAGTCGTAGCAGGGAGGTGTTGAACACAATAGACATACATTGGGTCTATCCTATTGCCTGTAACAGTGGATGATGATGGTTAGTAGAGGCCTTGTCCAGAAATAGTGATAATTGTTTAGTGACTGTTACAGGTGATAGGACAGACCCAAGACATACAGTCCAATCTATAGTGGCGCTCATAGCATGGAGCGGAGGTTTGGCAGGCTACAAATGTTGTCCTTGCTCAACAACAATTCTAGGTTTTTCCCGAGAGTGTGTTCTTTGTTCCAGATGTCGTTGCATGTTGAAAGGCCCCTTTTAGATCCTTTTGGTGCATGTGCAAATTGTGAATTTGGAAGTGTCTCTTCAATGCCCAGTTCCGACCTTCACGCTCTCTTCAGGTCGGTCCTCCTGGCGCAACCGGCGGGCGAAGGTCGGTCCCTTCAGTTCCCTTCGGTTGTTGCCCGCAGTAGACACACGACATGAGAGAGAAGCGGATACCGATGATGACTTCCAATCCCTTTTGGACCTTGACTCAGCAGTACAAAGAATGCGCTGCCTAGAATGCATCCGCTGCACCACCTACGACTCCGACAGATGCAACTCCGCTGGCTACCACCACCTCTCCTCGAGAGCATCAAAGCAAACGTGATCCTCCTGATGAATCTCACTGGCAAAAGGCAAAAGGAGTATGAACATTGTTTGACTACTTTTTGAACGAGCACAAAAACACTTCTCAGAAGCCTCCACAGGTTGGCAGAGACAAGAGCCCATGGAGCCCATGGCTCAGTCAGGCTCAGTCAGAGTGCCCTAATCCAAACCAATGCTGAGCCGAAAGGCCGTCATCGGATGAGTTGCGATCGCTGAAAAAGCACACCAAACGCATGAAAACACCTTCACTTGCTTATATAATTTAAGCCCACGTTCTCCAGAGTCCCTTGGCACCAAACTCCAAGTCTCTCATGACGAGAATCGTGTTGTCATGGGACCCTTCCAACCTTTGGACGACCACGTCTTTGACATTGGAATGGTGGCCCATGGTGAAGCAGCTGGCTGTTATACACAAAAACTGTTATTATGAGCTCGGGGAATACTCAAGGATCCTCAACCAGGCGCTACAGTACTCCATGATTTTCTATGAACCCTTAAGTTGAAACAACGAAACTCCTTTACAAGAAAGACCACACACAACCTTCCCTGTACCCTAAGAGTCCAAAATCATTAAAAAAAAATCATTTTATAAATATATATTTATATATATACAAAGGTCTTTAGGTGACCCAAAAAGGAACTTCCTTTACTTCAATGGATCAAAATATCGTCTTTGGACTCCTAGGGTGTAGCTGGGGTCGGGGCCTTCACATGCTGGGGTCGGAGCCTTCGGGGCCGAAGTGATCTGGCAGGGCGAAGGCGATGAACAGCCGACCAAATGAGGGACAGTCAGCATCCGTTGACCTGGCACCTTTGGGTGAAGAGTCCTGATGGTATCATTTGTGCGTTTCTGGCTTCCCTGATGGTAACGTTACGAGGGAAGCCTTCAAAATGATGAGATTTCTCTGCCACAACCCCGCTCTGCGCCGGGAACGAGGCCAAAGACCCGACCCGGCCAGGCCTGCCACCCGGCATCAGAGTCTCTAATCAAGTCAAGTTCGATGTAAAGGATGACACCATTCGCCTCCATTGCCTCGGATGGTAGGAGCCCAGCGAAGTCAAAGGAGCCCAGCCCAGTCGAAACCGGGGCAGGGCGGGGCACCGCCTGGCCTTGGCACTGACCGTGCCATGCTGCGGTTCTTCTTCAGTACCTCAGCCATGGCCTGGCATCGGAGTGACATGGAGGGAGAACAAACAGTCTATCACGAAAGGATCAAAAAGGGATCCATGGCCTGTGCTCCGGCATCTTTGATTTGATTCCATCTAAGGTGGATGTGGGTGATACTCTCGTTGATCTTCAGCGCTTCTGAGAGCGCGGAAACATGGTGACGAAGAACGAAGCGCGTCTCCAGAGGCACCCGGGCCTGGACTTGGGCATCCCCAATGTATATAGTTTCTCAAGATCGCTCTGCGTTTGGGCCCCGTCGGTCTTCAGCTCTTCCACCAGTTTCTGGCATTTGGGCACAAAGTGTATCTAAAAGCAGCGGAAAGTTTTACCTCATCCAAGGTGATTGGTGGTATCTTTAAAATCGACCATGGAACACGGTGAAAGCAAAAGACTTTAAAGGATCTGAATGAAGAAAGAAGCCCTTGACAGTAGGAACTGTATGGGTCTTCTATCTGTGTTCTGCAAGTAGTGGGTGCATGCTTGACGTTGTCCCAACGCTTAACATCTGAGCCAAAAGCTGAAGCAAAGCTGCTGTCGCTGCTTGTTGAATCTCGTCGCTGCCGAGCACCGAAACACAGAAACACAGCGACGATGTTTTCTCGTTGGGTGAGAGGCAATTGGACTATGTACACATGGAGACCATCATCTTTCAATCCTTTGGACCTTCCTTGGATTGCCCGTCCGTGACTCTGACCATGACTGTCCACAGCTTTATGTGGAGAATCCGTCGAGACCGTTTTGGATCACTGGGATCCTTCAAAAGGCATCGCTACTCAGACAGGGTGCTGATGAGAGTCCTACCATCCACTCAGACGGGATCACGCGAATTTTTTCGTTCTTCAATTCATCTGCAAGAGTATAGCTGTTTTTGTTGGGGGCCTCATAGCCAACAAATAATGTAGCGCTTGGGGTCAAGCCAGCATCCTGCAAAGTCCTTGGTGTCGACTTTGTTTACATTCGCTGGTAAAAACCATCGCGACACACCAGAATGAGCGGACAGGCTGAGGACCCATCTGCTTTCTGTCCTTAGTAACAAGGATCTGCAAACCAAATCCACAGTGTGCTTTGGCAACTCCCCGGTGAGTCATGGCAAAATGCATGTCCTTTTCTGTGCCTTGCAACTAAGCGGTCCACTGTATAGGACTTGGGTGGAAAAGCGGTCCTGTCATGGAAGGAACTCTCGGAGTCAGCAAAAAATCGTTCGTGGAGAGCAAACAAATGCCAGAAGAATCTGAAGTCTTTATAGCTTTTGTAGTGTGAATATTTCTTGAACAATTTTGTGTTTGACAACATCATGAAATGTCTAGCATGGCATTCGTGGGTCACGCACCCGCATTCCGCACTTTGGCCTTTGATGGTTCACCTGAATGGGCTCTTGAGCGTCGTCAGAGGCATTCTTGGTGTCTCACCCTCCATGTTGAACCTTCTACATTCAAATGAAAGGCAGCACGTCGATGAGTTTGCTTCCCCATTTCCTGCATCCTGTCTTCCCCGCCGCAGAAACGCCCCGCGCGTTCCCGGCATTCGTCGCGTGCCTCAGCACAGCTCCAGGTCGGGTTCGCCCCACCTTCTGCTTCGACCGCCAGTCTGCCAGGGCTTCCCTGTCGGAAATGAGCAAACCGCCCTACCGCCGCGTCGGAACAGAAATGGCCGAAAGCCAAAGGCCGACGTTTTGAGCACAAAACAGTGTTCTTTCTGAAAGGAATACGTTTGCAACCGTCCATTAACAAGAGGTTCGTCGATGCAAACCAGCAAGTTAAATCTGTATAGGCAAACGGAGAAGTGTGAAGAGCCCCTGATTGCCTTGCACTCCTGCTCGCATGCTCGTCGTGCGTCTTTGCAGCCAAAGGACCACAAATCACCGATGGTCGCGTCAAACTCCATCTTCAGAAGGACTTTCTGTCCACTTTCCAACTTCACCTCTGCCGACTCGTTGACTAGCTCCCAGTTCTTTGATGGAGTAAGACTTTTTGACCAACAGGTTCCTTGTGTTCAAAGCAAGCTCACTCTCCAGCAACCAGTGAGTAGCAACAAACTCGGCCAACCCCACCACTGGCCTGCAGTCGTGCAGCCGGTGCGTCCGCAGGTCGGCCAATGGCCAGCAAAGCAACTTCCTGGTGACCTCCACTTCTCCGTCGCTTCGACGACGAGGCGTGCGACGCATGAGTGCAAACGATGCGCCCCCCCATTCTTGCGCCTGATGGTGGGGGGGCTGAAGCGCTCCGTGGACCAGCATCAACACCAAGCCTTCGCACCACGTTGCCGCGTTGTGAGAAACCATCTGAAATCTATATATATATATATACAATCATATATATATACTATACATTACTATACGCATATATATATATATATGTCAAAACAACGGGGTTGGATCCTACCAACACGAAAGGGCACGCTGAAGCCTTTTCTCGCCTGAGCAAAGCGGTCCCTGCGAACGATCCGATGGCATCAAGGCAATGCATGCTGGGCGCATCAACACTGACTATATTTTCTATGGTCGAAGGGCAGTGTCGATGGTTTCCACATCAGCAGCTTCTATCGCCAGTGATCTCAAGTGGTGTAGCTTCACTTGAACGATCGGCGCACTTCCGTGCCTGGAATCAAGCAACCTGTCTTTCCACCAGTCTTGGCACTCTCAGCTTCGAATCGATGGATGTAGGCGATCAAATCCTAGAGCTCTCCTCCGGAGGATTCAAGGCGAGGCCGGCACCATTTGACATAGCTGCGGGCTTCATCCTCTTCAGAATCAATCAAGTCACGGTAGCACCAGTTCCGGGACTTGAACTTGCCAAAGGAGATCTTGGTGGTGCCCCACTGCTTAGTGGAGACAATGCCGGGCGGCAAAGGAATCTCGGACATGAGCTCGGGTGCGGTGGAAGGAAAAGGCACATCATCGCTTGTTGCGGCATATGTCGAAGAGCCCTTGGTATCACACTCCAGCTCTGGCACCTGCATGGTCTTTCGACCTGACTTGGTGTTCATGGGGTATTGACCAGAATCGCTCTGCCTCTTTGAGGCGTCACTCATAGTGCCAACGAGCTCGAACTCATCTTCACCCCAGCCTAGATCCGCCAATGGATTCACTCCATTGCGGGAAGCCTTGTACAGCAAGGCTCTCAGCTGCTCATTGTCCTTTTGACTCCAGGACATGCTGTCGGTGCGCACCGGCGAGACAGGATATGCGGCTTGATTTCTTCAAGACTTGCGCAAAAACAGAAAAGTAAACAAACTGTGCTTCTGAATGCATGACATAGAAACGGACTGTACATGGCTTGCAATCTCGGTTTCGAACAACACACTTGAATGCACCCTCAAAACTGCTTTGACAGTTCAAGCATTGCATGGTTGTTACTTCACTCGAGATCTAACATTTTATCGAATTCAAGCATCGGCAAGCTCGGGACTGAGAACCTCTTTTTCCTTCGAGAGAGCTAGATTTCTTCTCTGAACGCGCAACTCTCTTTCAGCAGCCTGTTGAGCTAGCACGTGTTGTTCTGGGGAGATTTGATATGATGCACTACGCATACAAGCTCTGAGAAGGTCTATGGGATCCATCTTATCCTTTGTGAGGGCATCAGCTAGCATGCGGTTTGTGGGGATCCATCGCATAGAAGACTTGGTTGCTTTAATTGACTCACGAATGATGACTATATCTATGCTGGTTCGTCGATCATCTACTGCTGTGGGTGAGGAAGGACTGATGAGATGGTCATATAACGATTTACAGTCTGTCGTGAGGATTGGAGGACGATCATGTAAACGTTGGCGGCTCAATCTAGGCTCGAACTGACCATCGAGAGCTTCGCTGAGGATCAAGCTGACCCACTCAACAGTTCCAGAAGCGGTAGCCAAAGCCTGGCTTTCGCCCGCTAATGTCGAACTCACAGCGCGAGGCAACTTGTAGCTTTTCCAGGCCAATGGTGTCCAAGGTGAGATTTCTCCTTTGTCCAAACCTTGGTCGACAAAAGCTAAGATGTAGCCTGCCTGTGTGTGAGTCCCAACATTTGCGAAAGCAGCGTCGCTATGACAGCAGACTCGAAGCCGATCAGGTGGGATGGCACGAAACTGGATCTTTAAGTCTCTGTGTTGCTTCGCTCTCCGAATTGCATTGTTGGCATCTCTCAGGTGCTTAATGCATGGATGAGGAAACACTTGCTGAGAGAAGCTTGTTTGCACGGCAAGGTCGGGTCGGGATTGTGATGAGATCCAGTTAAGGCTTCCATTGATGGCTCGGAGAACTCGGATCTGCTGATCGGACAAAAGCTGCTCATTATCTACTCCCTTGGTCACATGCGCTGGACGAAGGTTCTCGGCGAAGTTCTTTTGAGACATGGAGATCTCTTTGGTTTTGGGGTCTTGCACATAAAAGGCACCACAAAATTCCCCCGACTGAACTCGCCATTTCCTATATGGGAACCTTTGTTTCAATCTATGAACAGCATCTTCGAACACCTGACCTTGACCGCCTAGAGCGGTATCGTCCACGTGTGCACCCATGATACCTACGAGTAGATTGTCTTGGCGCAAATAGTACAGGCAAGGGTCAAACCTAGAACGTTCCCAACCAAGTGAACATGCAGCTTCATCGAACGTGCGGTGCCACGAGGACGGAGCGTCGTTCTGTCCGTAGACATTTCCAACTACCTCCAGAACAGCGTCATCATCGACCGACGGAATACCACCTGCAGGAATTCGAGCATAGAGGGGCCGAAAACGATCTGGAAGCGGACCAGCCTCTAGGAATGCTCCTTTTATATCCCCTAGCTGCAAATTCCAACCGTATGATGTGGTAACTTGCATGAGTATCATTCGTCCTATTTGACTCAGTGTGGGACTCTGAAGCAACCCTTCATGAAGCTTGGTGTCCAGATCTGGGTCCAAGTGCCCTTGTAGGCACCAGCGGCTTTTCACACGAAAAGAACTTGGATCTTCAGGGTCAAAGTGGAGATTCTCTTCCAAAGGCTTGCGAACAATGACAAATCGACTGCCCATGAAACGGTCGGGATGTTGAGCCTTTATCCAAGCTGCTTTCTTTCCAGTGTGAACCCTAATGGCACCCTTTTCCATGAGAGTGGTCCATTCGACTAACTTGGACTCTTCTACCGCCTGTTGCAAGAGTGGGGGATTCCCCGTCGCCGGAATTTCTTTTCCGGCCCTCTTTTGGAGGTAGGCTGCGATGAGCACTTCGATATCTTTGGACTGGTCCCAAATCTGACACAATTGATTGCAGTCTTGAACCGACAGGATTTCCACTGAAAGTTGGTCGTCGGACATGAGTCTAGCCCTATAGTTGACGGGGGTTCAGTTGTGTCGGTGGTCTCGGGGTGATCACGCTTGATACCAGAAGCGCTGCTGGGACCAGAAGAAACAGTCACTTGTTGATCGATGAGTTGTGGGACAATTTCACGCATGATCTCAACAAAGTCTTCATGTCTGGTCATAGGAGGACGGTAAAGCGCCGCCTCTCCAGATTTCTCATGCACACGATGCTTAGATCGAATGGGGCCATAGCCTGTTTGACTGGGCATCGGCGACTTGTCAATGACTTCAGGCATTTCGGCATTCTGTTCTGCAGGTGAGGCTTCCGCAGTCATGGGAACATCCAGGTCCACATTAGTACTTGGGTTTGACTGTTCCTCAGTTGGAGCAATTTGAGGAATTTCTTGAGCTGTTGGACTATCGGATGCAGTTGTTACAACCCCCGGTTCATTCGGATCCTCCTGTTGCAGTGTGGGGTAATGACCAGGAACCAAATCGATGAAGTTCTTGCTGCGAAAAGTGCCTCCTATGATCATGTCCTTGATACCTAGCAATTCTGTTTCCGGTGTCTCGACAGTTGCTCGTTCTTCGGAAGTTGCTAACCTCAGTTGTTCAGGCGCCGCTCGAAAAATTTGTTTCCGATGTGCAATGATCAGGTTTCGACCGACATTCCCGATGACTACCGCTGTGCCGTACCATTGACCACCTTGGATCACGCCTTCCCCGGACTGGAATTTCTGTTGTCGCCAGTAGGCAACCAGAGTACCTGCAGGAAAGTTCAACACGGCACGAGGTCGGGCAGCCAAGGCTCGACGCAACGACTGGCTGTCTTGCGTTTCTATCACCGCTCGCCGTGCTGACGTGCGGATGGATTGTGCTCGAGCGACACACTCATCGGTCAAACCCGCAGTGGCAGGAACAACACTCAATGGTTCATCCATGAGATCGGAGGGTACCCGAGGATTACAACCAAACACATGTTGTGTTGGAGTATACCCATAGTTCTGAATCATGGAATTCTTCACATGAGCATGCACAACACATTCTTGCCATGTTTCACGATCGACCGGGCAATGTTCTGCAATGATCTTGGTCAGCACACGAGCAAACCACCCACCGTGGTTTTCCGTTTTCCCGAGTTGCCAGTGGGCTTCAGCTGGGATTACTCGGACTTCAGTCCCTGACAAGTCAAGAGCATTCTGTAGGGCTTCTCCCATGTTGGTTTGAGCGGGATCTAGGATGATCACTTGTGGGGGCCCAAACACGCGAATCCAATTGTCCAAGAACAGCTTGCGAAGAACAGCAGTGGTTTCTGGTTCATGAAAGGGAAGAATCATCTGATAACTACTTCCATGGCAAACAATGTTGAGGGCACGAATCTTTTGATTGGGTTTCCAACCTGGCAAGTATTTGACATCCATGCCGATGGTGTGATTGAACTCGGTCACGCGACTGGTCTTTGCTGGCAATGCGACATGCGGTCGAGCGTGTGTTTTGCACTGTTCGCATTCGTATTTCCTAGACAGTGTGATGGCTCTTTCACTGGCCTGGGCATGTTTCAAGATTCGGACGAGATCATGACTAGGAGGATGACCCAGGTTGCGATGCAATCTATCTAGGACTTTCATGACTTGTTCATCGGATGCACCTTCAGCCTCTAAGTCTTGTCTTGCCATCAGGACCTCATGTCGCTGCGCACTTGTGCCTACTTCGCATTCCACCAGACTGGCGGCTTCATACTGTTGAAACGTGGGGACTGTTTGCAGCACGGCTTGCACAAACTGAGGAGTGTATTGACCTGCAAAAACACTGATGGACCCCACGCCAGGAGCCGAGCCAGCAATGATCTGGTGGCAGGCATGCCGTGAATGGTTTGCTCCTGGACACCTCTTACCTAGGCATTTCATGTCCTCATGCGACACTAAAAGATTTGCGCTCTTACGGATCAACTGTTTGGCACCAGGGAGGTGCAAACCATACCGACACATGTGACAGGTGACTAGCTCATGCTCTTGGCGCAATGCTTGGACTTCAGGATATGTCCACAGCCTGGACCCCTTGGGATGTTCAAACACGGCCCGTTTGCCGGCTCTTACTTGTTGACGGAACAGTTGACAGCAAAATCGAATTCTGCTTTGAGCCAGCTTGGTAGCCACCTCCTGAGGGTCCATGTATGCCACGTTCAAATGGAACCACCCTCCCTCATTGGTACATGGAGGGCACAAAATCAGGAGTTCCGGCGGAGATTGCCGGAGTTCTTCTCTGACCTGTTGGCGAGTGGCGGCTTTGCAGAAATCAAATCCAGTTTTGAGGTCGTATGAACGAGTGGAAAAACCGAGTGACTCTGCATGTGGGGCGAATCGTGGAGGTGAAAACACCTCAGCAACCATGAAGGGTTTTCCATCCAACTGTGAAATACCTGAAGATGTCAACGGAGCGCATGCACAACACTCGAACTGCCTCAGCTGATGAGGAGGAATGACGTCAACAGGTAGCATCTGTTCCTGTGGCACGAAGCGAAATTCGGTGTGAACGGACAACACTTCCCTAGGTAAGGCGTGGCGATATGTGCTTTTACCTAGTTGTGGATGAATCGGCTCATCAAACAGACACTTGCCCGTGGAGGCATCTGTGACGATTCGCCTCCGGACTGAACTCCACAAAGGACCTTGCTTACCTAGACCTGGCACATGAGAGACAGCATGGTCAAACCGACACCAACTAGCTAGGTGGTCCGTGCCTGTGGCTGATGTGGAACTTGATGATGATCCGGGATCGTCTGACGTCTGGGCAGGGTTCAGAGTACTGCACTCTGAAGCATTAGATGGCTGCGTGATCATGACTTCGGCAAATGGCTGCGAAGCGGAGTCACTGGGCTGACCGAGCAAATCAACGGTGTACTGACCAGCTTGATTGGTCAGCAGTGGTATCTTGACCTGATCTTCAAACAACTGCAGCTCATTGTCAGCGAAGTTGATCACTGCCTTTAATGACTTCAAAGCATTCCGGGAGACCAGCAGGGGCGCTTGGCCCTTGACAATGGCAACTTTGATTGTGCCTGCTCGACCGCCTAGCCGAACAGGAGCTCGGATTGCCAACTCAGAGGTCTCTTGTTGGCCATTTCCATACTTGAAGTGATTTGTCTCGGCCAAGGGGACAGGAAGTTCCCATCCACGATCTGTCCACAGGGCCTCAAACTCCTTCAAGGTATCAGCTCCAATGATGGATTTGCCACATCCAGAATCCAATACACCACAGCCAGGAGAACTGACTAGGAGCATCTCTGTACTGGATGGGACGGGTTCAGATGGTGCCGTCACCGTCGTTGCACGCTTGTTCAACAACCACTGTAAGGACAACCAGGGCGAGGGAGGAGGTGTCACAATGCTCACTGCAGCAATGAACTCTTCAACCATTGCTACACCACTTTCAGCTGTTCTATGTTGTGATGTCGAGGACGGTGCTGAACTGGCCTTGTGACCTTTGCCCGAGCCCTTGGTAGAGCGACACTCTCGGGCCCAATGACCGACTTGGCCGCACTTGTTGCACTTGGTTCTGCGCTTCATCTCCTCAATCTCAACCTTGAAGCTCCGCTTCATGTCACTAGCTTGTGTAAACTTGCGGGCTCGCTGAAGCTTGGTCATCTCCTTGCGGCGTTCACGCCATGAGACAGCTAGGGCCTCGGCAACATCCGGTTCTTCGAAGGTCTCGCCTGGCGTCTCGCCAAAAGGACCGACCTGGTGCTCTGCCAAAAACTGTTCAAGTTCTGTCAACTCAGGGTCCGTCTCGTCAGCCTCGAAAGACAACTCAGGGCCAGTTGCATCCTCTTCAATCAGGGCCACGCTGTTAGCATGTCGCTTGCTGACCACAAATTCAGGATACACAGACCTCATGGCCTTTCCAATGTCATCACGTTTCAACGAACCCATGGAGCGGGACAAAACGACAGCTTTTTGTTCAGCGCTCAGTCCAGAACGGTGGAGGATGAGCCATCCTCGTGCCTCCTCTGGGAATTTGACTTGTGCTTTGCGATCTGTACGATCAAAAAGTTCAGTGGCACGGGACACCCAAGTCTTGAGTGACTCTCCCTCGACAGCCTTCATCTGGAACACCTCTTGGAGGATCTCGGACATTTCGTCCGATTGATCACGCTGGGGAAAGCGCTGATCTAGCAGATCAAATAAAGCCTTCTCTCCGTTGGTCTTTTGGTAGACCGATGGGTCGAGATGCTCGACACATTCCAGAGCTTTTCCGGACAGCAGGGTGTACACGTAAGCGCCCTTGGCGTTCTCGGGCACCTTGTCACCCAACGTGAGGAGTTTGTTGGTGACCCACGTTCGCCACCTTTTATACTCCTTGGGGTCTTCAGCATCACCGCTGAAGTGCTTCAGACCTTGAGGTTCTGAAGCAGAGGAAACAGCCATGGCATCAAAGCTGGGCGCAAATCCAGCTGGATCCTACCAGCGGGAGCCCCGGTGTTTTACACCGAGGCTCCGCTACCAATGTCAAAACAACGGGGTTGGATCCTACCAACACGAAAGGGCACGCTGAAGCCTTTTCTCGCCTGAGCAAAGCGGTCCCTGCGAACGATCCGATGGCATCAAGGCAATGCATGCTGGGCGCATCAACATATATATGTAATCAAACATCCTCAGGGATCTCAGGGTGTGAAGTCTTAAAGTTTGATCGTCCTCAGATCTTCATATTACGTCAAACATGCATCGATTCTAAAGATTCACTCAGTGTGACATATTGTTTGCATCCAGCGGTCCCTGGCCTCTGTGCTATCGCTGAGCGAACTTGACCTGAGGAGATTCTCATCATTCTCCAATTACATGCAGCTCTTCCTATACTTGAAGTAAGAACCCCAATAGCTCACGCTATCTGAGGAAGGATCAACCGAACACCATCAACACCTTCGCCCTCCATACCGTCCGACCACCCACCCAGCCTCTGGCCTGCCTGGCCTGCCTGGCCCGATGGCCGTCCCCACTGCTCCACCGGCTGAGCCGCCCCACAGACCTGACCCTTCCGCAGCACACGCTCCGGCAGCTGCGCCACGAAGCGTTCCGAGGCGCTGCGCGTGTCCTGCACGCAGGTGTGCCGTCCACGGCCAGCGTGGGCTCCCGGAAGCTCACGCCAGATGCTTGGGCAAAACTAAAAAACGGATGAATGTCCAAAAAGTCTGCATAATGTTGCTGAGATCGTCAGAGTCTTTCGCTGGTTGGGTTCTTTTTGCTTAAGCAATACTTGAGCGGGTCTCTTTTTAATGCAACTTCGGTCTCTGCCTGAGGATCATGAAGCGCTTGCCCCACTGAAACTCGAAGACGTGAACCACCATCCACGAGCTCTGGGTCTTCCATGGCCTCCTGAAACGGACCAAAGCTGTCTCTCTTCTGAGAAAGAAACATCGGGAACACATTGAAACACAAACACATGCAACTGTTGTTTCATCCACTTTACCACCGATGTTCAGGCTGAAGACTTCGACGTCTCTCAACCCATACAGAAAAGCGCGGCACCACCAAACCAGGACGAACAACGAAAAACCACTTTTGCTCGGCGCCTTCAGCCACTGGCGAAAGCTCATCTTGGTGCGATCCAGCACCTTCAGGGCGACACCTTTCGGATGTTCTTCCCGCAGTTGTCGAGGAAGAAAACCCTCCAAAAGATCTCCTGAGAGGAGAGAAGTGCCGTCGAGGAGCTGTGCCACGTAAAGAGTCTGCCAGTCTGACTCAGTCTGACTCAGTCTGACTCAGTCTGGCAGTATCTGGCACTTTCCCTGCAAAAAACAGCATCTGGTCTCACAAAGGAACCACTGACTACCAGGAGAAAGGGATGATTGAAGGCACATGCTCTTCCAGATCAACTTGTGGTAGGCTAGCTGTCGAGGGTGTAAAGAAAAGTGCCCCTTCTTTTGCCAAGGATCTGATGGCATCTTGCGCAGAGCTGGACTGAAAAAGCATGAAACCATGATCTGCCAGCTTCAAGCCTCAGATACCCAAGGGAAGAAGAACCCATTCTGATCAAAGCGTCAGAGCCATCAAATCAAAACAGGAAGGTCACACTCTCTCCACCGCAGGTCACACGGATGAGGAACACAGCTAGCCCGGCTAGCTAGTAGTCGTGCACTCCCACCCACCAGGCCGCCCAACCTCCCCACCAAACCATGGAGAAATCTGTTCATTTTCGGTGGTCTGGCAGAGGGTCAACCTGTTCTGACCCACTCCCATATTCGTTTCTTTCTGCGGTTCACTCGACGAGAAACCATCTCTGAAGAAGGTCAGCGGCAGGGTCTCCATGGTGCTCAATCGAGCACACACACCACCACCTGCCTTCTCTTGCACGACCTGCGGCTGTGGCAAACAGGAAGAAATATGAAACAAGTCGAGATGTTGAATTTGTCTCATTTGAGACACCAAGGTGAAATGCCAGGCAGTCCATCCCTGCCTTTGTCTCCTGCTCCAAAGCAGAATTCAACGCCTCGATCCTGGTTTGGATTACCTGGAGCCCGAAGATCTCCGGAAGCGACGCCACTCAAAAAACGAGGACATAGGAAAAAAAACGAAGAGATAAGAACCCTCCAAGACGTAAACCTTCGGCGTTGCTCTTGGATCCTTTGACCTTTAAAACGCTTATCGTGTTCAGGATGTCTACTGAGGCTTCGTTCTTCTCACAGCACCTGAATATCAACTGCGACCCCACTTCCCGAACGAGGTCGCCAAGGCAGGCCGTAGTCCTTAGAAGTCCAAGTGGGTCACACAGTTTGAAAGTCCAGAGAGAGGTCCAAAGAGGTCCTCCAAGATGTACCAAGTACTGCTGATCTGAAAACTCTGCAGGAGATGGGAGTCTCAACAGAGACTCCGATGGCTGACTGGAAAGTCTTGAGCTTTTGGTAGAGGTTGAAGGCTTCAACTTGGCCAAGCGTCTGCCATAAACTGTTTCATCTCCTCCACTTGGCGGCTCAAACGGTCGCATTCAGCTTGAAGCAGGCTTTCGCTGTCACACCCTTGCCAAAAGCTTTCAAGAATTTGGAAGGCTTCAACAAGTGAAACATTTGACCAAGAATGGATTGAGTCCAAGGTCTTCATAGAAAGCGGCTCTCACTCACACTTATATAACTTATATATGTCTCACACCAAGCCTGGAGAGGTGTGTTGCCTGGCCCTGGCAAGCTGCTCTCGCAGCTCTTCCATCTCCAGGTTCTGTTTCTGAAGCTTGGCTGTCAGCTGCCTGTGCCCAACTTCAGATCCACATCGGTCGAATGCCATGTCTGACAGAGCAGAGAATTGCTTCACATCTGCCGAACTCGCACCACGCGCGACTTCACCAAGCCACTTGTTGGTCTGCTCCACCTGCGCCAAGCGCGACGCCATGCTGGAGACCAACGAGTTGTCTCCGGAACGAGGGCGACGTACCTGGCGCCACCGCACAAAGGTGAAGGCGATTTCCAGGGGTTTCTCGACTTCTCCCTTTGACCGGATTGATGCATGGTGGTGCTGAGAAATTGACATGCCCATGTAACATCCGTGCTGGTCATCTTTCATTGGTCTGATCCCTAATCAGTCACCTGCAGAGATCCTCGCACTTCAGACTTAATGGACCTAATGGATTTTTCTGCATGCTTCCCTGTCGCGTAGCAAATTCCAGCCCAGCTTCTTGGCGAATGAACAAGTATCACAAAACTCAACTTCAACAGCGATGTTGAAAGCTGCTTAGTGAGACATAAATGACATAAACAATCCTCAACTCCAGAAGCTGGCATTCCAGTTGAGCTCCCTAGCCTGCAAAGATCCGCGTCTCGCAAATCAAGAGGCACCATTCGGTGCCCTTGACTTCGAGACCAAAAAGGCCCAGCCGGGCCAAACTGAAAATCTGCAGTTCACACCCGGTAGGGTGCTGACGACCTACGAATCGATGCAAAGCGGCTCAAGAAACCACGGTGCGCCACTTTGGGCACAGCAGCTTGCGCCTCCAAAGAATCCGCGTAGAGCACCGGCTTCTCATTTTCGGAGCCTAGCTCCCCTAGCTCTGAGTCATCTTCCAACTCCGGAAGTGCTGGGAAGCTGCGCCGGTCGGGCACGAGTGTGCCAAAGCTTGCTCTGCTGGGGAGTGTGTCGAAACTCTTTCGATCTGGAACCAAAGTGCTGAAGCTTCCTCTGTCAGGAACCAGGGTGCGAAAGCTCGCACGATCTGGGATCAGTGTGGCGAAACTCTCGCCCCTGGGCGCCAGCTCCGCACCCCTCTCCGCCCGATTGGTGCCCTGCCCGGCGCCCAGCTCCGGTTCCTCTCTTCCGCTCAGTGCCAACAGCAAAGTCTGAGCCGAAGCAAGTGGATCGGCATGGGGGGCCGCGAAGTTCGGCTCCAAGATTTCAGTGATCTCATCTGCAGTACTAGGCGTGCAGCAGCCACATTGCACAAGTCCCATGCTGAAGAGCGACACTGCACTTCGGGACAAAGGCGGGAGCACCACAGCTTGGAGTCGCTTTGACATATTGTGCCATACACTCATGCACTTGATAGGAGTATATGTCTGTGAGTCTTGCAATGACGCAGACAGAATTTCACCTACTGCAAACTGCCTGAACAACATCTGTTCTGCTGGACAAACTGCTGTGTTTCCTCGGCTGGAGCCAGCTGCCTCTGAAGGTCCAAAGCTCATGTTGAGCTCGGCTCAAAGAGGGACACCAAAAGATTTCTAATTCATGGTATGTATGGAAACCGAGTATGTTTGAGAACGGGACAAATTCAAAACCAGAAGTTCTTCTCTCTGTCCTTTCGCTTTTGGCCTCGCCTCGCGAGTCTCACGGTTCAAGACAGCGGCACCAGCTTGTGGCAGTGGAGGCCGACTCATGCCTCACGGAGATGGCACGACTGGATGAAATGGTTCAAAAGGGGAGGTATAGCTGAAAGACATATTTAAAAAAGAACATATATCGTATCTTTGAAAAATCTAGAGGAAGTTCTTCCAAACTTGCCAATGGCATCAGAAAATGACACTCCCATGGTCTGGGCCACCCGTGCCTGGTACGCCTGTAGCCTCCCTCCGACGAGGGGGGCTCTCCTTTTCCAAAGACGGCCGGTCCTGGGGAGGCTGAGCTGTTCTTGCGGTTCCAAGTCTCACATGGCTCCCGCTGCATTGAAAACACCAAACAGAACATATAAACATACCTTACAATTCATGGAAGCTCATGTCTCATTGAAAACGCCATTATAAACATATCATGGAAGCTCATATCTCTACAGATGTTGACCCAACGTGGAGCCCCATCAAATGGTGCTTTTGTTTTCTTTCGATCGAAACGCTCCTGCAACAAGGCGGACAGAATCGAACTTTGAATGTCAGGCGTCACGTTGTCGAGGTCATCTTCGCCTGGGGCGACCCAGTGCCGACAGAGCAAAGGTCAAGGGAAAAATCCTGAAGAGGTGAACTCTTCTCGTTTTCTTTCCTCACTGTCTCCAGCCTCTAAGTGGTGCAAATGAATATATAACTTTATGATCTCATCAATACTGCTTGTACTCTGGCACTTGCAGCAGCTGGCCTAACCGGATGGGTCGGCGCAAAGGCTGCGCTACCATCGGAGGCACTATTGAGCTTTGCTGGCAACGTGTGGCACATGCTTGGGCCAGGAAATGTATACAGTGTGGACAAGACCGAGTGCATTGCGATGCACCACCTAGAAAAAGGCCTTTGGGACAATGGCTGCTAACCCGAGGTACAACTACCTATCTGCAGAGTGAATTCAGCTAGCGGCAAGTCACGCTGGGCGTCTGATCACAGTTCCGCTGCCATGCCATGTTTTGTGACGGAACTTCACAAGCACCACAACTTTCCGCTCGGATTCCCTTGAAAGGAACGCCACACAACGATTTGCTTCCTGTTTTCGGTAAGCATTGGTCGGCGCTGCTGTCGCAAGAGGAAAGACCTGGGCAAGTCTGACCCAGGCATCAAAGGAGTGCAGTTGGGGTCGCCCTCAACTTTCACCTGAAGAGATTTTTGGACTCAGCTGTCAGCTCGAAGAAGCAGCTGACAGCTACTCTGCCGTGACGAATCAGGTCGGCGGACACAGCGTTCGGCTGTGCGCTACTCTTCGGGTCGCCATGACGCTTTTCTCGAAACGTGTTGCCAAAAGCATGAGCGTCACACTAAACCATGCCCAACCATCTGATATATAATGCTCAGGACCATTCAAGACCCTTACCTCCAAGCCTGCCTTCAGTTCTTCACGGCCGAAATGCTGCGGTCACACATCTCCTGTATGGTATGCCATGGCCAAAACGCTTGAAGAGTCTTCAACACAAGCAAAAAAACGGAATGACAACCTTCCCTAAACAAAAATCCAACAGGGTCAAACAAAAAGTGTGTGTGTGTGTGTGGAATTGAATGAACGAGTTGAAAGCAGGACAACTTTGACAGCACCACCAAGGTGCATGATGCGGGCGACCCTTTTTGCCCATGCACCCCAAGAATCACTGGTCGCTGCTCGCCTCAAACTCTGCGCCAATTCACAAGAACCGGTCTTTGAGCCATCTGGCCAAGCGCAAATCGGAGATTCTTCAGCCATCTGGCCAGACAAGCGGATACTATCCGGAAAAGGGTTCTAAAGGCTACAAAAGACACACTCCACGCCTCTAGCAAGTACCTTCAAGAAGAATATGGCATTGCGAACTCAGATTGGATCTTCTCTGGCACCGCAAGCAGGCTGCTTTCAAAGGCTTTGGCAGCTCAGGAAGAGTGAAAGAATCAACGTCTACATACACTCCCTGCCAATGTCTTGAAAAATCTCATAGCTGTTCCCTGGATTGTGAGGAATCACTGCGGTCGAGTCAAACTTTCGGCAGAGCTTCTTGCGACTTTTGCGACCCGAACATCTGTGGGTGGCTTGTATTCTTTCACAGATGTCGTACGGATGCGTTACAGGAAGAAGATTGTGTTCAGCATTTCTCAAGTGCGCCTGTAAGACCTCAGAGCTTCGAATCGCTGCCTCAGGGCAACAGTCAACCAGCTCGTGGAAGGAACGCACGAGGCTCGTGCAGGAGGAATCAGAAGGCTTAGCAAGCGGCACAAAGACCTGCAATTGAAGCACAGGCACCCGGAAGTGCACGCTGCACAAGTTCTGCTTACCACACTCCAAATCCTTCAGGCCCGAGAGCCTCCGCTCAAGGCAGCGGCTGTCTAATAGAATTATGCAGCGCAACTCTCCGCCAGCATGCTCAAAGGATCTGGCAAAGGCATCAACAACATTGCTACCATAGCTCTGCCCAATCAAGAATTGCAGCTTGCCCTTCGACAGTGCTGACAACAAAATTGAGCAGCTGTGCTGACATGTGTGCTCCAGTGCATTGATCGAAAGTAGCTGGCCAGGTGAACAGAATCGTTGCATGTCAGGAAAGGTTTTGCCAGAAGTTCTTATATACCCCTCCACCGCAAGTGTGTCAATAAGATCGCGGCTCTGCAAAATCTCAGGGCAATCCAAGGCACGGCTCTGTATGGAATTAATTCTTGTTACAGATATCAGTGATGCGCTCGTGTTCAGACTGAAGGATTCATCGACGATGTGAAAGCCACACCAAGTGCGTACAGGCTACCTCCTTGTTATGAATCAGAGCTACCGTGTGTCTGTCTTATGCGCCAAGAGACAGTGCATGCAGGGTTCCAAGAAAGGAAGAGAAGTTCGAAGCGAACAGCGTCTTGTGGAAGTGTCATGTGAGGATGGTTTTGCTGGCAAAGAAAAGCCACCTTAGCACGGAACCTGCCTTGGCATAGTAGCATTTTCTCAACCGTTCCAGCTTCTATGATATTGTGTCTTCCTCCGCATTCAGAAAGCGATTTTGCCAGGCGGGCGGCTGTTGTCAGGCATCGTCGGGGTCAGCCTCTTGAAGCAGCTTCATCTTGTGAAGGTAGGTTTGGAGCAGCCTGTAAGTAGGCCAAGGCAATCTTCCTGGCGGCATTTGACAATGGGTCTGGATGCTTCTTGCTAAAAGCAACTTTACCTTAGCAATGGTACATTGCACAAACAACTCACCTTGCTCGAAACCCAAATCAGCGCAGAATTCTTTGTATTGGTTGAACGTCATAGTTGCGCAAGGAAGGGACATTGGTCAACGAATGCGTTTAGCGCATTACACACTGCCATCTGTGAGGAAAATAGTTGAGCGTGACAGTGCAGACAGCTTCATGAGATGTTCTTCAGGTAGGACTTCCTGCTATACTGGCAAGCGTCTAGCAAGAGGTCGCAAATGTCGCATCGGTATCTGTTGCGCTCCTCCCTAGCCTGTGCAATCATGCACCTTTGTAGGCGACTCCAAGACAACTTGTTCCGGTAGCGGGCACGTGATCCTGGAAGCAAATGTGCTTTTGACATTAAAAAGTCATGTTTTTCTTCGACCAGTTGACAGCATTGACCCTCTCAGGCGTGCACGCTTTGGATGAACCATCCCATTGGTTTTTTTCTGCAGTGCAAAACCACAACTATGCAGACTATGCATATTTGGTTTCGCAACGTGCGAGCATTGACAATGTGCAGGAGGCAATCGATGTATGGCAGGGAAACCAAATCCAATGCAACACGGTTGCCTGAGCAAATCCAAGGGGTTAAGCAGGGGCAAGCAGAACCGCCAAGGCGCTTTAAGGGGAGATTGGACCCAATGACTCAACAAACAGCTGGTGCCTGTCATGGGCAAACATGTTCGAAATTCTTCTTGCTTTGCTTTTGCTCTGATGGCAGTGAAGACCGTTCACTCACCAAGTGACAAAAAAAGAATGGCAACATGAGGCAACCACTCTGCCATTCTGCTGAAAGGGGCTTCAGCCACAAAGGGCTTGGTGTCAAAACACTGCCACACTCGGACCAACAAGCAGAAGCCTCGGGCAAAAGCCTCATAGCAGCCGGTGTGAAGGACCACATGCTTGTGGAGTGTGAAATGGTGTGAAGGACCTCAGGTCAGCAATGAACCTATGTGAGATGTAGCTGATAGCTCAAGGTGCGCTGGGATTCTCTAGGTCTGATGGGATCTCTTCACTTAACCTTGCTGAGAGTTGGAGAACAGTCGCATGGCATGGTTCCTGTCCAGGTCAAACCTGTATTTTGAAGGCCTAACCTTTCCAGAAACTTGCACAATGATTCTCTGAGCGCTTCCAACTCGAAGGATTGGCCAGGGACATTGGAGCTTGCCCTCCAAGAACTTTATATCACAATGGCCAAAAAGAAATGCCAATCATGGAAACCTAGGCAACATTCTCCTGAATTCACTCGAGTCATTGTATCTTTGATGGGTTCATGGGAGGACTGACTCGCCAGCGCTTGCAGCTCCTCCGCCCGCGGCAATGGTGCTGTGACCAATCGTGCGATCAAGTTCCAACGCAAATGCGCATCAACTGTCGAATCGGAATGGATATACACGAAGCAAAGCTGCATGTTGGTGTGCAAGAGCTACAGCAGTTGCAGCTACAAGACAGCACTTTGTACTCATCCAAACATGTGGCTTCTGTGGGCGTTCACCTCCACAGCGTGAACTTGGATTGGACAACAAATGGCCTGAGAAGTTGAAGCTTGCAGCATGGGCACACACATATACACACCGCAGAACCACTCGCAACCCCACAAGAAAGTGTGGGACTATATAATGACTACATAATCTTGGCATCACTTTCCAATCAGCTGCTCCGAATAGCATGTCCAAGGGTACATCAGTAAGCCGAGAGAAAGCCCCCTGCACTCAAGCCTGGCCCATGGTGAATCCATGCCTGTCGGACTGTTTCTTTTAAGAGCTAGCTCGACACGACCTTACCTTGACAATTGACCTCACCCTCGCCGTAGATTTAGGACAACTCTGCTGCCACATTTACGGCCATACATGGTGAGTGGGGCATGCCGTTCAGTAGGACTGATGTTGCTGCACTTGCATGTATATGCAACTGAAACGGCTACCTGACGATCACATAGGCAAATCAAGAAGCTCTGGCTTCGGGCTGATGGACAGTATTCTATATACCTACTGCAAAGTGATTATTTGGGCATCTGTCAATCTTGATGAAATATCGACCATGTCTAATTGCACAGCTTTGGAAATTCTTGTAGGTCAGACAGCTCAGCTCAGGGAGTCAAAATGTGTTTTCTTGTTGCTTTTTATATATGTAGCCTGTGGTCCGGGCGATGTGTCCAAAACAACATCGAAACTTCCTGACAGCTAGGATCGATTGAATACTTAGTGTCTGCATGTGTCTGCATTTATGCTCAGTGCGTCTAGCAAACCATCTGAGAGGCTGGAATCCTGAATTTTTGGAGCTGACGGCAACCCAGATTAATGCGGTTTACCTGCTACACAGCGACGCCTATGTCTCTGCAAGAGATACGGGTGCAACAACTGAACGACTATCGAGTTCAACAAGAATTCCCCGCCCACTCATTCAGTCCAGAAGGAAGTTTCGGTGAAGCATTCTGACAGCCCCCTCGTCCCGAAATCCTTGCAAGCCACGTAAACAGCCTCCGCAAGCTGCACCAGCCTCTCAAAGCTCCAAGTTCCGTGCACTAAACTTCGACCGGCAAGCTGCTTGGCTTGTTTGAATCAAGCTCGCCACTTTGGACACGGAACTCTTGCGAAAATGGGCGCTTGCTAGTGCGCACCAACTGTGGAAGGCTTGCACATGGTACCTGGATAGAAAAACTCCGGAGTAAGAAGAATGCCCACTGCGAACTGTCAAAGGGCAACACAAACTGCTGCCAGCAGCTCTAAATGTGTGATCAGTCAGCAAAATTGTTGGTGGGTCGGTTTTCAAGAAGAACAAATTGAACAAATGAGTAGCGCCTTTTGTTTTTCTTCATTTGACTAGTCGCAAGAACGTTCGCCCAAGCTTCGGGCCCGCTTGCACAGTGTGCACGGCAGCTTCTGCAAAAGGATTTGGGCAACATGAACTTCCGCCAGCTTTCACAACAAGACATCGAGAGATATGTTTTGGCTGTGCTTTCACGACCACTGGCTTTGCTTCCGTCGAAGCCTGTTCTAGAATGGTCTCATCACACAGAGATGTTTGTAACATGAACTGCCATGGGCTTTCGCAAATCCAAAACGAACAGATTTCCTGTGAGATTCCACCACCTGGACCAGGACCCCTTTCATCAGCTCACTCCCATTCCTTTGTTTGGCAATGCAGCGAGAGGATCACTGAAGAACCAATCGGAGCACAACACTGTCCAAATAAATCACGCTGCATGCTCGAGAACACACATATGTTCCCACCACTACGGTCAAGTTTGTACTCTCTAGTGTTGCAGCGCCGGTTTGAACGGTAGTACTCAGAAGACAAAGCTAGAAAC
>CAXAMN010021485.1:386478-397119 GCA_963970005.1 Durusdinium trenchii | reverse complement strand
CCGGTGTCTGTGCAAGTGATACAGGTACCACAACTGTCCAATCATCAACTTCAGCAAGCATGCACGCAATGAAGGTGCGACTTGGCTGGATTTACAAGCAAGGCTGCCGGATGTCAAAAGCCTTCCTTGGGTCCTTGTGCATTCTTAGCATGCGGTCGGGCACATCCGTTCAGAAGGTAAAGGCAGGACTGCCGGCCTATGCTTGCGCAGCGGCATCGAAACTTGCTGACAGCGAAGTGCCATTGCATTCTCAGCGTCTGCATCTTTGTGCTCTCAAGCATGGGGTCGAATCATGCAGTACCACAGCGTGGCTGAAGAAACATCTTGGTCTTGCGAGAAGTCAACATGCTGATGTCTCTACAGATGATAGAGGTGCCACAACTGGCCAACCATCAACTTCAACTTCAACAAGTGTGCCACTCATTCGGCAAATTGGGCTTAAAACGATGCTGAAGTGCAGCTTTCTCGCGCTCCGTAGCCCTGAAATCCTTGCGACCTCCCACCTACACAGCCTCCACAAATCCAAGAAGCTGCACCAACCTCTTAATGCCTGAAGTTGCTTGAATTTCTCTCACTCCTAGCTGCTGGGCTTTCTTGAATCGCCGCTCTGCACATAAAGCTCTTGCGAAAGCGTACACTTGCTACCAGTCATCGAATTGTTGGGGTTGCTAACGACAATCCAGGCTAGCTTGCTCTTTCTGCCAAACAGCGACGCCGGTGTCTGTGCAAGTGATACAGGTACCACAACTGTCCAATCATCACACGCAATGAAGGTGCCACTTGGCTGGATTTACAAGCAAGGCTGCCGGATGTCAAAAGCCTTCACACTGAACTTCAGGTCAGTGCACAATGCCCCCTGTTTGACCTCAGATACACGAACCATCAAAGAAACATTGTGTTCCCCAGTTCCACAAAACCTGCAGTCCCAAGAGAGAAGAAACAACAACAGCTCCAACACATACTCTAGAAAGAATCAACAGAACAAATGGCTATGCAGGAGGCAAGCCAAGCTCCTGCAACTGAAAGATCACAGCAATGAGAGAGCACAGCAAAGGGACCGATGCTAAACAAGAGCCCAGAGTGTGTACAACCTGCCAAAGCCAATGCCCCCAAAGAGCCTTTAAGGATCTTTAAGGCACGTCACAGAAAACATCACAAATGAACCAAGCCATGCACAGTTTGACATGTAAACAATAAAAAGCACTGAAACGAACCAACTTAAGCAACACTTCGAAACCACAAAGTGGAGACATGAAGAAACAACCACAAAGAGAACAGTAATGCGGTATCTCATTCAGTCAGCCAAGTCGCATCAAGTCGCAGTGAATATTGAAGCGCCAAGGACATGCTTTCCAAATTGGGTCCCAACTTCCATTGCAATCCGCCAATGGGTCAGGTCTCGTCTCTGCACATCGCACCTCGATGACATGTCACACGATCCGCGCAGAACTGAGGCACATGTGTCTCCGACTCATACAATTATGTTCAATAGCACGGAAGCTTGCGAAGCTTGCACGCGACACCACACTGATTTGCTCAGCCAGATCTAGATTGCTGAATGGGTTTAGGATCTATAAAACTTTGAATCCTCCTCCTCCTCCTGCTCGCTGCTCCTGCTCCTGCTGCTCCTCCTCCTCCACCTCCTCCTCCTGCTCCTGCTCCTGCTCCTGCTTCTCCTCCTCCTCCTTCTCCTCCTCCCTCGTCCTGCTTGCAGTTTGTTCTACGACAATTGTTGCAAAAAGAAGTCGCAACCAACCTTTATTGAGTTCGCTACTGTCTGCGGGCGCAACCCTCACCATGTGAAGGCCTTTCAGACGACCAAATAGCTAAGGCATATGTGCACTTTGAACCTGAAGAGCTGGGCTACGCCGACCACACTCGCCACTGTTTGAACCCAAAATCGAAGATCGGTGAAGCCCTGCCTGTGAGCCCCAGTGGTGAATTTTGCCCAATCGTGTGGTGAGAAGCGCCGCCACTAAGGGCGCATTGCGAAACAAGGTGTCCTGCGGAACAAATGTCCGCAAAGAGTTCAGCATTTCAGCAACAAGCAATAGCCGCAGCCGACCTATAGTCAAATCGTTCAATTTGCTTCTCCAGAACAGCATCACTGAAATTGCCACAGGACTCAAATTGGCACTCGCTGACACTTTTCCAACATCGATTGTCAACCGGGCACTCCTCAACGCATTGGTTCGTGAGGCCTCACCCACACAGAGGTGCGGGATATAAACGAAACACTCCATGCTTACATGATTCCTGAGTCTTCTGTTGAAGCCGTGGATCACCCAAACCTTTTTGTGAAATGTCAGACACAAATCGAAGCGGCGAAATTCTATCATTGTCTCTACCAGTACCATGACTGCTGGGGAATGCCAGGGAATAAGTGGGGAAAAAGCGGTGGAACCTGACGCAAAGCAAAAGTGAAAGAACGAAACCTTCCTGAGAGTCTGGAACTGTCTCAAGCCAGCTCAAGAAAAGCCCTATTATTATTATGGCTGAAGGTATAGCGGTAAGGTTTAACAGTACATTGCACGTCATCTTCATAAAGAATCCCAACGAAGACTACATGACCATCTCCAATAGTCTGCACTCACAGTTAGACATGCCTCGGCAGTCCTTCAAATTGATGCATTGCCGCTTCATGAACTTCATGGCGGCTCTCCGTGATGTATCTACGTAAGTAAATGTGTGTGTGTGACCTTAATTAGACAAATAAAGCTGCACAAAGAAGCTTTACCAGACGCTCGCTCCAAAAGTACCAAGCAAGTCTCCAAAACACACGGGGGGCGGAGAATAGGGCAGCAAACATGGACCTGTCGATGTTTTATGGATCCATGAGACTCTTGAATATCGTCATCAACTTGTGGTGAAACAGGTTTATAGATCTTACCTGAGTGGGGAAGAGATGAATGCATCATGCTGCATCATGCTGCATGAGCTAAAAGCCAGCATTGCAAGACGAAGTGCACATGTTCCAGCTGTTCGTTGGACATGTAAACTTCATATGGAGGGGCTGAAACAATTAATCAGCCAAAGTAACTCCTAGGATAGAGATCCAACGCAATCATCAAGCAAGGATCCACTTTCTTTTCCGCAAGCATTGGCGGGTGCTTCCAACCAATCACTCCGAGAGGAAGTGGACCTGGGCAATTCCGACCTAGGCATTGAAGGAGGGCAAAGGAGCCAGCAAATTTCACCGAAGCGCTTGAATGACAGCCTCCTACTGTAGTGATGTCAGGAAAATGAGAATGGAGGGCAACCTCCATTCGTTGAGAGGCTAGAGTATGGACCGAGCTGCCTGCCACTGAAGCGAGTTTGAAGAATCAACATCAATGAAACGTTGGAAGCACACCCTTCGGTTGATTACACGTTGGAAGCACACTCTTCGGTTGATCTGTGGCCTGCAGATCGAGCCAAGATACAATGGCACCAAGGATGCCTCCAAGTAGAATGAGGATCCACCTCCAAACAAACATCTCGGGATTCTCGCCCAGTCATCCCAGTCTTCCAACAACAAAAACAGCGGCCAAACCAAGAAACAAACCGAACATCCACATCTGTGGCATCTCTTCATCTGAGCTTCAAGGCTCGTCTTCTTGAAAGACCGGATGAAGCAGATTCTCAAACTCGTCAGGTGGCCTCAGCTCGATGACCACGGGGGATGGGGATGACGAGGCAAAGCGGCTTTGTGCTGGAAGGAAAGAATCTGCCATCAACGTAGCCGCATTAATGAGGCGGGCATTGATGATGCGGGCTAGGAGACGAACATTCTTTGCATGGCACTGGCATTGGACCTCTCGCACGGTTCATCGACAGCCATCTCATTTGGGAACCAATGTCATCGCAAGGACCATGCAATGTCAAAACACGGTGCAAAATCACTTGAAAGTATTCTTGCGTATTCTTGCTAACCTGTATTGGATCTTTGAGCTCAGTGCCTGAACACATCAGTGGCAACGGAGATGTACTGGGCAGCCTCAGCTCTGCACCCCGCTTCATGCGAAGACCTGTCACTCCAACATGTTTTGAGAAACACATCTGTGAAACAGGTAGGTAAGGTATGGTAAGGTAGACTTTAATGTTGATACTTCGCCAATACCCTGGTTTGCATTCTACATACTTCTCGGCATCTGCCAACCCCTAGGGATCGTGCAGCCTCGTGAAGATCGTCTGACTCCGCAATGCGTTCTGCAGACGCCTGATGTACCGGCTGGCTGCTCACTGCGGGTTGCAACATGATGGCACTAAGAAACTCTTCAAGAGTACTCAGACACGTTGAGACGCAAGAGTAAGACATGTGTGGGCGAAAGCCAAAGGTTGAAA
The DNA here is from genome assembly GCA_963970005.1 of Durusdinium trenchii. Lineage (NCBI taxonomy): Eukaryota > Dinophyceae > Suessiales > Symbiodiniaceae > Durusdinium > Durusdinium trenchii. Next base: position 392,796 of record CAXAMN010021485.1, on the reverse strand, counting down.
AACAAGTGGGCCGAGGTTAAATCCTAAACCAATTGTGTGCAGGTCAACGGTGAAAATCTATGGGGTAAGTGCTAATTTGTTATCAGCTGTGGCTCCGGGCTCCCACCAAGTCATCCTGAATGGGCGCAAGACAGTCGTGGTTTCTCTGACTCCTCACTGGTCAACATGGGCTGGTGGAAAAGAAGTGGTCGCCAGATGTAGCCACTATTCCCATTTTGAAGACCCACAACCTGTACCACACCACTGTCCATCCCTCTGAACCGCCCAAAGAAAAAACACCGCGGTTCACGCTGACCGCGCGTGTTTCTCGCTCACCGCCGCGGGTTCGCTCCGCGGGTTCGCTCCGCTCCGCTCCGGGAACCGCCGCCTCCAAGGCCTTGAACTTCTCCGGGCCCAACGCCACCCGCCGTGCCTGGGGTCGGTCGGCCCGACGCGTCGGACCGAGTCAACGAGGGGGGGGGGTTTTGCTTTCTCGCTGTGTGACATGGGGTGCTTTCCGGGCGAACCCGAAGGTTTTGAAAACACATTTTGGTGTTAGTCTATTGAATTAAAATGATGATGAATCACTTACAGATGTGTGTCTAAGAAAGAGCTAACAAATGCATTGCAAGGGAGAAATCGACTCACAATCCATTACTTGAGCTCACTTCCCCTCATGGTTCTACACCTTTCGCTCTGACTGGCTGATGGGATTTTTGCCAAGCATGTTCGGAGGGCGGGTGCAAAGCTCCTGGATTGCCGTCACTCTTAAACCTTCATAAAACGAAACTGCAGCAGCGTCAACCTTCTGCCACTCTGAATTCCACTCTTCTTCTCCATGTCAGTGTGCTCAAAAACACCAAACACCTAAGGACAGTACTATCCATCCGGTCACCGGGCCCATGGTCTTTCTCATCATCTTGTTGGTGTTTTGGCAGTATGCATCCTGCAAACACACGCAGCAAGCACTGCGTGCGAGTTCGTGTGTTCTCACGGGAAAGTGGGCAGTGAGCAGTGCAAACAGGTGTAAAAGCTTGCACATCAACCAAGGTCTCCCACATGCAGATCCGCCCATACCGGCAAAGTCTGCAAATACTCCACCACCTCAGTGGTGCGGTTGTCTGTGCGTCTTGGGGCAAAGACTCAAGGCGAACATTGACTTTCTGAACATGGAAGCCAAATGGGTTGAATGATTCTTCTGAGGCACCAGCCTTGTCAAAGTCAAAAAAGTGATCTACCAGCATTTTGGAATAAAGAACGGCAACATCCCTGCGAGGCAAAGAAATGACTGTCCATCACTCTGAATCAGTGTCCATTGCTTGGAGCTGAAAACAGGATTCTTCAGGCCTCTGTCTCTTGAGAAAAAGCCCTTGGATAGTGTAGATGTGTTTCCCACAAACCTCAGAGATTGGTCGGTGTTTATCGATGCGTTCAGACTGGAGTGGCCAATTTTTTGAGTTAGAGGCATTGCAAAGCATCTCACAAGGAGAAAGTCCTATCATAGGCGCCGGACATTGATGGGTCGTGGGAAGCAGGGCTTGAAGCACATCTGGATGGCAAGCCTGGATGTGAAGCTCTTCAAACAACTCATCTTCAATCCCCAATGGCCACATTGGGTCAAAACATTGCATCCCAAACCATGTTACGTTTCTTACGTTGACATGTATATCTGCAAGGCACCAGTTGGTGAAAATGCCCAGGAAGAAGCCCGTGCCCGGCAAGAGGATCATTCGACCTGGCAAACACGGACCACGCAAACCACACCACTGAGGATCCCACTTGGCCACGCCACCTCTTTCTTGCATTTAAAGATCGATGAGGTGCTCTTACACTAGAATCTATCTAAACAAGGTGGAGACTGAAAACAATCAATTAAAAACAAAGCAAAAAAAAACACACAAGCAGGTGTGACCAAACACAAAACAACAAAACATGTGACGCATCATGCTCCACCACACTACTCCCACTGCCACCGGGCTGAACCACCGGTCGCGACCTGTTGCATCCAAGTGGTTGAAGGCCATGAGCCTAGGAGACCCCACACACAGAGACAGCGAGGTTGGCAAAGATCCCAAGATATATGGTATTTTTATGTAGTTGGAGGCCATCGCTTCTAGGGAGGCCATCGCTAGTAGGTTGGAGGCTATTTCCTGTGCCCAACATCAGGCTGTGCAGTTGTGCCCAAGTTCTGCAAAGTGGCTGGATGAGACCGCACACAAAGCCAAGAGCTGCCCCACAACCTGGGAAGATCCACGGATATGCGCAGCCCAATCGGCTCTTCAACAATGGGGGAGGTCATCTAAGGTGGTTTGGACAGAACTCCTGTCAAAAACCTGGCATGCGCTTCGTTTGGTCTGAGTCGTATACCTACTATTGTCTGAACTGCGGGTTGTATTTGTTGTTCGTTGTCTGTTTTCAGACATATGCAGAAAGACTGAAAGACTGTCAAAGAAACATGTTGTCATCGCGTAAAAATATCCATATACAAACTGCAAGTAGTCTAAGGACCTTTGCTACTCTGACCGCTTCCAACCATCAGTGACTTGTAGCCGTTACACTGATGGATTTCTGTGCCGATGGAACCGCATGTCTCTGGGTTCCCCGGCGCTCGATGAAGCGAAACTCCTTCTCCCCCAAAGAGAGGAAGAAAAGATTCAGGAGCTCCTGAATCGTTGAGAACTAGGATGTTGCGCTAACGGTTAAAAGAGAACACTCCCCGCACCCCTATGTGTTCTTCTTGGAAAGAACGGGAATGGAAGCTAGAAGACCCTGGAAAAAGAACTGTCAAGTCTTGGGCCGCCCCATGTACACACCCACATCGGACAGTAGGCGATATACCATGTCTTCACATACTTACCACTGCTTCCTGGTGGATTCCAACTTTGCTCGATCAGCTGCCACATTGCAGAAAACGGCAAGCTACTGCCTTGTTCTGGGTGAAGACGCTGACGATCATGCCATCATTGTCCAGGCCTAGCATTTCACAGGGTCAGTGCAGGAAAGGACCAAGAGCTTCCTGATTCCAACATCTTGTCCGAACAACACAACAACAACCTACTGGTACAGTCCATTGCTACCAGTTTCCCGATGTGTCTCGGCCACTCCGCGCGAGAGCGGTCCCCCAAAAGAAATGGTAGTAAAATAGATTTCGCCAAAAAAGCTCGGCCTCGCTCGGAGTCACAAAGAAGGTCCACGATCTTGTCCCACATCTCTGGGAAGGTTTCCTGCAGGTTAGCGCTCCCGAACGGTGAACCCTTCGCAACAGTAAAGTTACGGCCGAAGGACAGCTGGCCAGCTATCAAGAAACGAGGATGCTGATGAACTGTTCAAAGAATTCGTTTGATGAGTATGTATATAAATATATATACATAAGTATAAAGTAGGTTGGAGGCCATGGCTTGTAGGTTGGAGGCCATCGCTATTGTGTTCTTGTATAGAACAAAATCCATGTGATGGATGCGCCTCCACCTGCTCCATAGCTAAAGCCACCAATTCCTCTTCCACATTGCTGGGCAAGCGGCTGTTGACCTTTACATGAACCCTTCCCTCCAGAATCAGAAGAAATGAGAGAGTTATGTGGCCAAGCGAACAGCACTCTTGCACTACTTAAGCGGTCTGTTGTTCCGCAGATGTGAGTCATGTGAGTCAAAATATCCCATTGCCCACCTCAAAGGGGGTACGAAACCAAGTGTTTCGCCGACCCAGATCATCATTCCGCCCCCACAAAAAGAATGGAGCTCAGCTCGGTGCCAAGATGGACGGGAAATGGCGCCGCGACACGCTGTTGATCGTGGCCTGGGCCGAAAGCACCGAGGCGAAGCAGGGGTTTCATCCGGTGGATCCGTGAAGATCGGTGGATCTCCGTGGATGTCCCTGGATGGATGCTCATGTCAGCCATCAGCTCTTAGGGGTTCCCATCTGCTTCAAAACACCCATGGAGTGGCCTCACAGATGGGGATCACGGCGACTTGCACATCACTGCGGGCCACAACTGGACCAAGGAAATAAGCATTTGGCCCGAACCACGCGCTCGAGCATGGGATGCATCTGGCCAAATACGACAGGCACATATTCATCTGAGATTACGAAGAATTACCAAGAAGGGATCTGCATGTATTAATATGACCTTGTCAATTCTGTGCATCAAGAAGCAGCAAAAGCCCAAAAGGCCAAAAATTGCCAGGCAAAAGCCATCACAGCTCATTTGGCTTCCAGGTGTGTTTTAAGAATTCGCCTTTGAGAAGAGGACACTGGTATCCACTCGTGCAAACCAATCTCGAGGTCCCATGAGATATGGCCTTGAGGAACACAACACATTTGCAGACCGAATCGCACTGTGACGCGCGAGCAAACAACAAACAAAGAAGTGTCTCCCTGCCTTGCACATTTGAAGGCGGTACGAGCCATCTTAGTGCATTTCCTCAACTGTTTTTGCATGTTGTTCCATGCCATTCAGCTCTGCATCAGCGAAACGTGCATCGACTTGACTCACAAGTCTACCCGGCAGGCCCTTTGGCCTCGGCACAACTCCTTGCCAACCGATGCCCATACCAGTATCTTGGTACCTGCAAGAGGCAGTTTCCTTTTGGCATTGGGTTGGAGTTGGCATGGGCTGAAACGTGTGCAGGCACTGCTTGAGAAAAAAAGAACTCGGATTGGCAACTTTGAATAAAAGGACCGGATAACCCCACATGATAAGTTTTACAAATTTCAATTGTATATGAACATCACATGGGAGACGGAGTAGTGAGATGAAAAGTCAAGAACGAAGTGTGAGGAGAGAAGGTATATGAGGCGGTTGTGCTAAGACGTGTAGTATAAGTGATGATGTGATGGATGAGGATGAGAAGGAGGGGAGGGAGGAGGTGTGTGTGTGTGTGTGAGTGAGTGAGTGAGTGAGTGAGTGAGTGCATGAGTGAGTGAGTGAGTGAGTGAGTGGGTGGGTGGGTGAGTGAGTGAGTGGGTGGGTGGGTGGGTGGGTGGGGTGAGTGAGTGAGTGAGTGAGTGAGTGAGTGCGTGAGTGAGTGAGTGCGTGAGTGAGTGAGTGCGTGCGTGAGTGAGTGAGTGAGTGAGCGAGTGAGTGAGTGAGCGAGTGAGTGGGTGAGTGAGCGAGTGAGTGAGTGAGCGAGTGAGTGAGCGAGTGAGTGAGGTGAGTGGAGTGAGTGAGGTGAGTGGAGTGAGTGGAGTGAGTGAGGTGAGTGGAGTGAGTGAGGTGAGTGGAGTGAGTGGAGTGAGTGAGTGGACTGAGTGAGTGGACTGAGTGAGTGGAGTGAGTGAGTGGAGTGAGTGAGTGGACTGAGTGAGTGGAGTGAGTGAGTGGAGTGAGTGAGTGGAGTGAGTGAGTGGAGTGAGTGAGTGGAGTGAGTGAGTGGAGTGAGTGAGTGGAGTGAGTGAGTGGAGTGGAGTGGAGTGGAGTGGAGTGGAGTGGAGTGGAGTGGAGTGGAGTCCTTTCTTGCGCCCATCCTGGCTCCGAACCCCTGACCCCGCTACAGCTTTTCCCCATCTAATTCTGATCCAAAACGAGCCTCCCCTGCTCGCACTTTCGCTGCCAAACGCCCCCTCTGAATCCCTATTAAAAAAACTTTTCTTTCCTTTCTACACCAAAGGCTCCCACACCTGGTTCCATTTTTCACGCGCATCTTGGCCACAAACACGTGGTCACGCCACGGCTTTCGCCCATCTGCTTCTGATCCAAAACGCCCTCCCATGGTCGCACTTTCGGTGCCAAACGCTGCTTCTGGATCCTTGTATATGGCACAAAGATAGTTCCATTTTTTCTCGCGCATCTTGGCCCCGAAACCCCTGGTCACGCCACAGCTTTTTCCAATCTAAGTCTGATCCAAAACGAGCCTCCGAGCCTCCCATGGTCACACTTTCGGCGCCCACCCCTGCTTCCGGATCGGTGGGGGCCTAAGGGAGAACGACCGCGACATGGTGAGCAAGCGCCAGAGGGGTTCGTATGTTGCTGTAGGTTGCGGTTCCAGTGATGCATGTGTTCGAGCAGCATGGAGCACTGGAAGCGTCTGTTGCCTGCAGGTTCGTGCTGAGACGAAGAAGCGCACGGCTCCCGCACCTGTAATCCCTCGCGCGCTCCCCCTCCTTCAGCCGGGGTCGGCGGATACATTATGATCATAGATGATTGGGTGTGTTTGCATGACCGTGTGGCACATGTTCCTGAGCTTGATGGCAGATCAACGAGGTGTTGGAAGTTGATCAATGATCACAGTGCAGATACGGTCGGTTCGACCCGATCACAAATGGATTGTCAGGTACTGTCAGGTTCTGACTCTCTATCCACCCAGGCCAGACATCACAGTGATCACTGCACATCACCCATCC
>CAXAMN010021485.1:309859-381478 GCA_963970005.1 Durusdinium trenchii | reverse complement strand
CGCGCCGCAGCCCCTTCTGGAGGCTCTGGGTACTGCGCCTGCCACGAAGACAGCCAGCGGCACCAGCGGCGACAACCCGCGCCGCAGCCCCTTCTGGAGGCTCTGGGTACTGCGCCTGCCACGAAGACAGCCAGCGGCACCAGCGGCGACAACCCGCGCCGCAGCCCCTTCTGGAGGCTCTGGGTACTGCGCCTGCCACGAAGACAGCCAGCGGCACCAGCGGCAACAACCCGCGCCGCAGCCCCTTCTGGCGGCTCTGGGTACTGCGCCTGTGAGTGAGTGAGTGAGTGAGCGAGTGAGTGAGTGACGGAGTGAGTGAGTGAGTGAGTGAGTGGAGTGAGTGAGTGGAGTGAGTGAGTAATGTGAGATGTGAGATCTTGTGTTGTGTGTGTGAATGAGTGAGTGAGCGAGTGAGTGGAGGAGGGGGCGAGGAGGACGGAGGGAAGGAAGGAAGGAAGGAAGGAAGGGCGGATGCGGGCGGGATGGCAGCCAACAAAACTAGAACCCCACACAGAGATGTGGGGAACAATCTCAAATGCTTGCTTAAAGGCTTAAATGGTTCTCAAAACGAGTCAAGCTTTGCTCACTGCCAGATGCCCCAGAATTTCAAGGGAAGAAACCTGGGCCGAATCCGGGCATGTTGCCGGTGGCATGCTGCTTCAAGTGAGCGAAGGGAGATGTTGCCCTCTTAACCTTGAACTCACAAGCATTCTGAGGCCCCCCAGCATCATCTGGATAGCAAGCCAAATGTGGAACCTACAGCAAAGCCGAAAGGATCTGAACTGCCTCACTGCTTTCTGCTTTCACTGCTTCTGTGCATCGAGGTGCGGACCAAGTAAAAAACAGTGCCACCACTGGAATGGACACTTGCAAAGCTATTCGGTAGGCCTTGCATCAAGTTCATCCAAAGCTGAAAACACTCCAGGTCAAGAGAATGCCAAAATCAGCAACGCGGACCAACGTCTGGTAGCCGGAACCTTCAGCTGTTCTTCAGGTGGTAGACGATCATACCACCACGCCCATAAGAGTGAGGTCGCAATGGAGAAGAAAAATATTGCAAGGATGTTCCTCAGATGTGTCACTGCAGCGCTATACTCCCTAGATCTCCAAACTCCAAACTACACCAACTCACACAATTAGAAGGCAAAGAACGAATATAGAACGCAGCCACGTCCCAAAATATGAACAACCAAACATGCACTGCAAGTGAGACTGAAATGTCTGGGCTTGTTCGGGTTCTTTCGGGTTCTCATCACATCCCACTCACTAAGTCAGACACATTTGCAGGTTCAAGTCTTTGACATGTCGTTCGATCCCAGCCAGAGCCTGAGACACCAAAAAGACATCGAAGGAATGGGCTCTGAAGGAATTGTCTGCCTTCGAATCAGGAAGAGCACATGGCAACCTGAACTTCCAAGCAATAGATGACTATGGATCTAGGCTGGGCCCATTTCGGATGGAGCCTCCATGAAATTCAACAATTCGTTGCCAAACGCACATTCCAGCAGGTTTGGGTGTTGAACGACACCCATCTCCACCGGTGGGGCCATGGCCGCCCATGGCTCATCCATGGCCCATCTATTTTGTCGAGGTCCATTTGGCTGTGAGTCAAAAGCCCCAAAGCCTCGTAGGTTGACCTGTATTCTGTTCACTTTTGGTGGTCAACCAAGGTCTCTGGTTTTGACCGAGGTCCATTTGAGTTGCGTCTGAGGCACTGCATCGTGCCGCTCTTCGGTCGGCGACTTGATGGGAGAACTCCCTCCATCCTGCGACGCGCGAAGCGCGCCGTGCGCCGAACGGAGGACCAAGCGCCCTGATGGGCCGAAGAAAGGCCGGTGCGGCGGGGCCGGGCAAGAGAAGGGTGGCAGGACCCCCAGGATCGTAGTCGATAGTGAAGGTTAAGAGCAGGGGTACAAACTACAAGGTTACAAGTTACAAGGATCTTGAATTGCAACGATTAGCTTGGCACGTTTGTGTCTTCATTCTTAGTCCAACAGAAGACCGGCGCGACACCTCGATGCCTCCCGGCGGCTCCAGGAGCTTTCCTGGCACTTGTTGGATCGCCGAATTCAGGCGAAGAAAACGTAGGAGTCCCGAAGGAGGAGTCGGGTCGGGTTGGGTTGGCTTGGATGAATCCGTGATAATCCATGGGTGAATCCGGTTGTGCTTGCTCTCTCGGCTGGGCTGGTAGATGAGAATCTTGGAAACTTGTATGTTTTGGAAGAATGCCAACCTTTTTTCAAGCTCCCCCTCCGTGTCTTGCTGGGAGAATACCACGAAGACAGCCACACGACCTGGTGAAGGCTCCGTCCTGGAGAGAGATCTGGCAGCAACGGCCGCTTGATGTCATCCATCTTCGTTAAAAGCTGCTCGCATGTGAAAAGTCGTGGTCCATCTGTCGCTAGAAACCATGCTCAAAAGTTTACTCAAAAGTGCTTCAGATAACAGTTCTATCTATATGAGGGTCACTGCAACTAGAGATGGCAACTGAGATCTTTTGGACAATTCACAACCTCCAGACAATAAAGCTTCAAAGCAAGAGAGCTGCATGATTCCAACGCATGGTGCTGAAGTTGTCTGGAGGGAGATAGAAGGAACACAAAAAGACCACATCCAAAGGCTGAGGTGACATTAGCCTGCGGCTTTCTGTGACATGATGGCTCTCGATACTCCGGCTTGAGCAATCTGGCAGCGTAAAGGCAGCCAAAGCTGCAGAGACGTCCTCTTGTCCCGTCGGAGCCCTTGCCTAGATTCATCCCTTATGTCCGATGCCTGGCTTCAAGAACGATGCATTGGAACTGGGCGAGACGAAAAGAAAGAACCTCTGTCAGACCCACATTGCAGTTCTCTGAAGCGATCATGACTGTAGTGGACTATTTCCAGCTGATGCACCATGACGTGGCAGGTACTGGTCATTAAATTGGCCCTCCAGTCCTCCCTGCCAAACCTCCAGTCTGCAACAAGGAAATCATCCAGCACAAATTGCATAATACATTGGAAAGTATGTAGCTTAGCGGCTTAGCACAAGGTCGCCGTTATTCAATCCAGCGGAGGTGAAGGTCGCCAAGGCTTGGCAGACGAAATGGGTTACATTGGCGACTTCGGTGAGACTTTGCACCGCCAGACGCCGCGCCGCTCGTGGCGCTGGGCGCTGGACGTAACTTGGGCGACGCGACTTTTCGGGTCGTCAAAGGCTGAGAAAAGCCCAGAGAATCCACTGGGTTCAAAGGCAGCGTTTAGACAAGACGACTTGTCTAGAAGTAAAGAGTTGAAAACGACTTAGTCTGGACTCTGGATGAATCTGGGCAAATGACATCAACGGAGCACCGTCTCCAATTTCTGGCCGACCAGTTGAACGTCAAAGGCCGACCAGTTGAATTTTTTTTCAGGATAACCTGCCCGGTCAGTGACCTGTGAGAAGCCTGCCCTCCGGTCTCGCTGGAGCAAATGGTTTGGATGCCTGTCGGCTGGTGTCTGGGCGTCCGAGGAGTCTCTGCAATCGCTGAATCTCGTCCACCTCCCGCTGGATTTCCTGCAAGTATCATCGAGGGGTAGACGACGGTTTTGCATTCACAGAAAAAAGAAAGGGGAGTCTCCACAATAGTGGGACAATAGTGGATATGTGAACACCATTCGAACGTGATGCTGCGACAATAGTGGTTGATATGGTGTTCGATTTTTGTCGCTGGCCAACAACAGGACCACACGTTCCACGCGTCCAACGAACGTGGTCCACACCTCCGAACGCTTCCGCCGTTCCTCTGCCTCAGCGGTCGAAACGCCGGTCGACCGGCCGATGGGCGTGATGATCCGATGTAGGTGAGGAAAAAAGAGACGAGCATAAGCCATCAACCCACCAAATCCAACGAGGTCCCTCCAATCCCCCCGAACAGCTCCTACTGGTAGATCCTCGGAAGTTCCATCCCCCTATCGCGATGGCCGTGAATGACCCCACTGGACCACCCGGATGATGGACATCACCAGGTCCCACCACTGGGCCCACCGCGAGTTCTGCGGGGTCCACGGACTTGGCTTCCGCCTCGCAGGGACCGGACTCGGAACCGGTGGGAACCGGTGAAAACGAGAAGCACCGAGTCCGTGGAGCGGGGAACGATCGACCGCGGACGCCACGAATTCGCAGGATGGGAGACACCTGTGGCTTGGAGAAGGTTCATCTCTTCTTCAGGGTGCCCATAGTTTTGAGGAGAAAGCAACAAAGGCGGAAGCCAGAAAGGATCCTGGCGACCACAAACTCACTCGGACTACACCGAAAGACGTTTGTTGTTGTCTTCTTCAATGGGCCTCATCCTTCCATTTCTTCAGAAGCTGGATTGCAACTGCTTGCCTCTTGACTTCCTGCAACTGAAGCCGCGATAGGCTTGTTCACAGCTTGTACCCTCTCTAGCCGTTTAGATGACCCATGAAGTTTTGCTTGCTACATCATGCTGCATCTATCTTTAGAAGGGTTTTACACCTTTGTGGTGGAGTCAACTGGGAGCTACCCTGTTTCAGGGTGGTCGCATTTTAGTTGAGCTTCAGAGAATCACCACTCCTTCTGCAATTCTTCACGCCGTGCGCGAAGTTGAGAGGGCTCCTTGCTTGAGGACAGTAACCAGTGAATTCTGCAGCAACACCACCACAGAACTGCAAACATTGGCAGCACTCCTGCTTCACTTGGTGATGCCGCAACACCTGTATTGAAAGGCGACCAATCTAGTTGGAAAGATCCAGGCAGCTGGAGAAATCATCATGGCGTTCAAAATCCATGTCTGGAGTGAAAATGATCATTCATGAAGCTTTCACACACACTCTCTCTCTCTCTCTCACAAGACGTTGGCATGGAAAGAAAAAAATAAATGTGCTCCTTTGAAGTCCCTAAATTGGATGATCAATCGCCATGAAGAAGCAGCCGCGCCTCTTTTGCGTGAAGGACAGCTACTCGTAGGTCCTGGCGACGGCAAGCCCCTGATTTTGAAACCACTGTTCCTCTCATGCTGACACCACCTGCCACACCGCTGCTGCTTCTTGCTCTCGACGACGTTGGCCGGCTGCCAAACCTGCTACGACCGCGATCGCTGCAGCCGTCCAACATGCATAAACTCCGTCTCGACATGCGCTGATGTCACCTATCTCACCGGTATATGCCTATACGACTTATCACACCTTTGTGGGCCTTTTCTGGTCAGAAACAAAGGTTCTTTCTGGGACAGCAACCTGCCAAGCGCTCTTCAAGAGCATGACACCTAGCGAGCATCGAGCATCATGACGAAGTCATGACGGTATGTCGTGGGCGAATCACTGAAGTATGTATCAAGAAAAAGTGATTCTGCATGGCAGATCGATGCATCTGCCGGAACTGAGTTCCGCGACTCCGCTGCCACAATGCGAGTCTGTCTCACCACTTTGGCGGTGCGGATCTGGATGTCCTGCGACGTCACGCCGACGTCGCGCCGACGTCGCGCCGAACCCGTCGGAGCCCCGTCGGAGCCCAAAACGGACGGCCTCCAAGGCCTCACGTAGTTCCCTCACGAGCAGGGAATGCTCAGAGGTCTCTGCTTTGACCACCACCTGTGACAGGAACGGTCTCGACCAAAAAGAACAATGCCAAGGAGCCAAGAAGATCACATTCTTTCTATTTTGAACCTTCCAAGAACCAGCACACCTCTTCTGGCTGACCATGCAGCTTCCCAGTCGCAGCTGCGACCTGTGGCAAGTGTTCAGCCAGGAATCGAGCAAAGCCGATATTTTGTCTGGACCAACATAGTTTGTCTATTGGCCCCCAAACGTGTCTAAGGCCCCAGCAGCGGCGAAGAGTGCTGCAGTGGCTGACTGGCAGCCAGGACTCATGGTCCCCTGTACCAGCGAAGGGTTTACATCTCGCTTGCTGCTTTGGTCAATATTCACAGGAGCCGATTGTCAACTCTGAGAACACTTAGCTGAAATCACTGTAACTACTGATAAGTACTTAAGTACTGCTTACCTCAGTCATGCTTCCAGTACAAGAAGGTACGAGTCAAAGTCCGTGGTTCTGTGCATCAATTTGTGCATCCTGGAAAAGACACATTTATCCTTGGACACTGCAGTCACCCGCTTCCCGCCCCTTCCACCTCATCATAACTGCCCGTTCGAAGAACAGAAGAGCTACTGGCCTCGGGACACTTGAAATTTCACGTCACTCGAGATTCGTGTCTCAAAGCCTAGTAGCTTCTTGCTCCGTTCGTAGCGATGCCAGGAGCCCCGTTCGTAGCATCCGATCGCTCCGTTCGTAGCGATGCCTAGACCCTCGGTGCGCAGAAACAACGACCCTCATTTTTGGGTGACCCCGCCGTGCAGGTGCTCAACTGGTCCTCGAGGGTGGCCTGTTTCGGAGAGGGCGATGGGATCAAGCCTTGAAAAGGCGACCCAAAAATGTGCAACCTTCACATGCAGGATGGTCTAAATTAGTATGTGGCTTAACTGTTCTTGCGGTCTCAACCAAGGGTCCCATGTTGCAACCACATGTCGTGTCTATATAGATATACAAATCTGTTCTTTCAATTGACATGGGACTTTCGGCAACTTTGGTTCTCCTTCAAAACAGGCTCCAGTCCTTCCACTCTCGCTCGAAGGAGAGGTCAGCCCGGTCCGCCCGGTCTTTCCCTGCCATCGAGCAGCTTCAGTTCAAGCACTTTTGATTGCTTGGATTGACTGCAAGTTGCTTTTTTTCTGTTGATGGACAAAAGAAAAAACACCTCATCCATTGCTTTTCGAGAACCTGCTTTTCCAAAATGATCCTCCTGAAATGCTTTCTTCACAGGCCGCCTATGCCAACCCGAGTTCGGACGCACATGCATCGGATGTGTCAGTAGCTCAATGGGGGATGGGCCCTTGGTGGATTCGAACCTGCAAGTACTCTCTTCTTTGCACCTCCGCAGCCACAACTAACTGTAAACTGCATACTCCTTTGTATTGCTTGTCACTTGTCAAACACAGAGACCTGGCAGAAAATGGTAAGAGTTGATGTTCATTGAGTCGTCACATTTTCCATGTCTCGCTCTTCGTTCTTGAGTCGACTTGCCCAGCGGAGACCATGCAATCGGTATTTCAAAATAGGACCTAACACACTGCCCAACAACAACTGGTCAAATCCGTTTCATTTAGATTGAACTTTCCTCCCCACAACGTCTCTCAGCCTGCTGCCTTTTCTTTGCCATTTGGACCAAGTGCGCGGAGACACGGTGACGAGGTCGGCACTGCAGCTCTGAAGCTTGGCAGCAAAAGATGGGCTGGTCCTTTCACGCTACTCCTGGGGACTTCTCAAGCCAAAGCAATCAGGCCTGGTTGCCTCCTTTGGGCAACTGAGTTTATGAGAATCGAATGGAGGGGTCGAGCTTTCATGCGTTGGACGGTCGTCACTGGACACGATGCATCGATGCATCAGCATGTTCTGTTCCATGCTGTTCCGTTCCATCGTCTGTTCACTGCGCTCCACCCCCCAGGTGTTTTCCGCCCCTCGGCCTTGGCCATCAGACGGCGCCGAGGCCTGACTACTGGAAGTATGAGATCCGCGACGTCTCGTCCGCCGGCCCCAGCGCGGACTTCTGCGCGATCACGTGAGCGCCCACCTGGGCGAAGGTCCGCGAAGTCGAACGAGGCCGCACCCAAAGGTGGGCTTAGGGCTTAGTGCGTATGAGACTGACCATCTATTTCCGCTTTAACCAACTATAATGACAGGCCTGAAGTGGTTGGACCACAGTACAAATGATGGAGTCACTTTATTCGCGACCTTGTTCCCAAAGTGTGCTGGTGCCAGCATCTTTTTCCATCAAGAGTAGCTCGCCCACCAAACTGCTTTGTTCCTTCCGCAAACATCTGCGCAACTGCGTTTGGGGTGGAGGCTTGCAGCGCATCTGCGGCTCATCCGTTGACTCGTCCCCCCTTGATTGATGGACCCCATGGAAACCCCCATGAACCAAAAAGAAGCCCAACATCTTTCACACAGCCCGGCATCGCAGGGCTTCTTTCTGAGCCTCCCGGCATCGCAGGGCTTTGCAATGAGAATTTGGCCTCTTCGAAGGCCATTGGTGGCCCGGACATGGGACATCAGCAAGCTCCCTTGATCATGAGGTCGATTTGATTCACTTTCGGATTTCCCCTGGCCACAGAAGTCTTGCTTGGAATATGGAGGTCTCCCAGACTCCCAGCCGATGATCTCTACAAGAGATAAGCTCACGTGCCCTGACCAGGTGAGCTCAACAGCATTGGTAGCACCAACGTTCGTGTGGCCAAGGCGCCCGTGACCGAGCTCTCCTCGGCAGCCCTCAGCATGGCCTTGCGTTCTTAGCCAAGATAGAACCGATGTCGGTCTGGATTCAATCTTGTGTTGTCGTTGCGTTTTCGATGTCGGCCACATGGGGAAGCTGATTCGACCCCCGCCTTGGCCACATCTTGCTCGAGCTGATTCGAAGCCTCAGACCGGTCCAAAGGTCCAAAAGCTACAGGCGACTGAGACCAAAGCTCTTTTTTGCTCTAAAGAGCACTGAGACCAAAGCACACAGTTCTTAGGACATCCTCACTTGTGCGATTTTTTGGATCCTCTTGAAGGGTGTGGACGCCAGCGGCCTCCAAGCAGTTTCTCTGCCCCCCCAAAAGCTATATATAATTACATGTTCAGGTTCGGAGTACAATCGTCACCAAACACACGCTGGGGAGCCCCCACAGACTGGGCCAGGACATCACCAGTGCGGCCTTGCATCAAGGCCAGAACCTGAGAAGGTGTCACCAACCAAGAACTTCAAACCGCATGTGCAGAGGCATGCGGGTCCCGTCATGTCCAACGCATGTGAAATCCATCGATGAGACAAGGCTCAATCAAGACCATTCGATGGAGGTTGTGGCTGTGAGAGACTAATTCAGACGAATTCAATGGAGGTTGTGACACAACAGCAGAACTCTAAATACAATGATACAAGCAGAACAGCAGAACAAAGGGTGTGAGTCATGTGTCAGTGTTGATGTGCGAGCTCGAAAATGGGGGAAGCAGTGGGCTGAGATGACATGCGGCTAGATGAAGGGGCTTATAACTATATCAAGATATTACTGCTTGTACCAGCATTGTTAAAGCATCCTCCACGACTTACAGGTTGTTTCTTTTCACCACCATTTGGGAAACTCACATGCCCGGAGTTTTCACTGGAGATGTTCATTTCAGAACTATCACCACAAAAGTCCACAAGCAAATGAACCTCTACCAGTGCTCTTGGCATCCCTGCTGATGGTCCGTAGCCAGCGGCGCAGGCTCCCGCAGCACCAGCAGCTAAGGCCTCGCTGCATGCCCTTTTGGGAGAGGTCTACGAAGTCTGCGAAGTTGATTTTATCATGGTTATTGCGAACGGATGGAAAGGTGTGCCCTGGCCCCGTTCTAGCCCTTAATTCAACATGAAGCTCGCGCGCTAAAGCTCCTTTTTACCTGGTTGGGCACTTGAGCCAAAAGTATATGGCATGTACCTGTACAGCAACTATACTGGGACCTCATCCCTATTGACACCCCCCACATCCGTACTTCGACGGGGAAGGGAGATGAGTGGATGTAAAAACCGGAGAACGAATCACGTTCTCAAAAGTGTACTGGAGGTCAACCAGTATGTCCTATTGAATTGAATTAGCAAACGATCTTGCATTCGCTTGAAAGTTGGATCAAACAGGTAATGGAGCTACAAACGGAAAACGTGCACCTACCTATGGTATCATGCGATTACCAGCGGTGTGAAACACAATCCTATCTCACTCCCATGACGCCAAAACGGTCATCATGAATTACCCAAGATCCCTCAGTACTTGAAGTACCAGAAGTGGCATGTCGGTATGACCCCAATGCTCAACCATTCGTGAGTTGTCGCATGTAGTCAGCGCCGACAAAGCCAATGTAGTCCTTGGTGAGCTCAACGTTCCTCGGATTTCCCGCTCGGATCTGCTCCTCGAAGAACTTCAATTTCTGTGCTTGGATAGCGGATACCTCTATGCCATAGTAGCGGCATGCAACGAGGATCTCCTTCGTGACATTCTTCCGCTCCGATTTGATGGCGGGACTAATGTCGATGAATTTGTATGGAGCGGCACTTTCGTCATCTGGTTTCTGGTAGTAACTATATCGGCTCGCTCCGAAAGTCTTCCTGATCAAGCGTCTGATGAAATTTGAGATGAATGCCAGTTTCTCGATGATCTCTTCCTGGGTCTCAGACCTCCGAGCCTTTGGATCACTCATGTTACGCCGAGTGCTGCCGACCTCTTTGAGGTACTTGTGGCTAAGCCCGCAGCGGATTGCAGTGATCATCATCGGGTGAACAACGTGGGCGTGGAATTCATAGATCTGCCACGCTTCTGTTGCATACACGTCGTTGGTCCATTTGCTCATGCCTACGACCTCGGCTCTCTGGAGACGTCTTGGAAACCCAGTATCCGGATCATTCGGTACTATTGGCCATCTATTGTACGGAGTATCATGCCGCTGTCCATCGTCGAACTTTCGCAGCACGTCTTCGCGACTCTCAAAGCAGTTGATGTCGAACGTCGCGTTGGCCAAGCTCTTGATCAACTTCATCAACCTCAGATCAAATTGTTGTGTGACTGCAAAGTTGTGGTCGATGGGGATCGCAGCTTCTTGCGGCAATTCGTCAATTGCGAAGGGGAAAGGCTGTGGAAGTTCATTCCCGTATCCATCTTGAGGGACCTCCCGATATTCGGGTTCGCCTTCAGCTTCGTCCGGTCGTTCCTTCAAAATGATAGGAACTTCCTCCTCTTCCTCTCCTTCGGATTCCTCGACCTCAATGACCTCTTCGGCTGTCTTGCGTGCATTCTTGATGACTTCATCGATGTTTGCACCTGCAGCAGAAGTTGCTTCACCGGAAGAACTGGCTGGGACATCTTTCGGAGGTGATCGTTGATTGCGGTCCCTTGTCTCCTTGGGTACCACATGCGTGAGCTTCCCATTTGCGATCAAAACCGCTACGCAGTGCGGACATATCGTCAATCGCACATCGACTTCGCCAAGACAGTTAGGACACGGTCTTGAGTCATAGTCTTTCATTGCCCGGCGGTACACGATCTCCTCAAAGATTTCCTGCCACTCGGTGCTATCATATTCTGGGTAGACACCACTCTCCTCGATCATACCCAACAGTTTTGAGATTTTGGCGTCGTCCTCGGAGTAGGTATCGTCCTGAACCTCAACCGCTAAACTCTCAAGCTTCTGAAAGCGTGGGATCATGATCGGGTTTCCGTATTTGGACTCCAGAACAAGGTAGCTTCCAGGGTCGGGTTCCCTATTGAGTAACCTGATCCATTCGATCTCCTCAGGCTGTCCGGGTTCCGCATTGTCGCATTGCAACCATGCCCCTTTAACCTCATCGAAGGGAACGACGTTCTCAACCAATAGAGAGCCAGTCGCTGAGATGAGAAGTCCGTACTCCTGCAGCTTCCACACCGGAATGTAGAGAACCACTGGGCGATCACTCAATGCGACCTTACGACCCAGCCAAGGTTTTCCCTTGTAGCCCTGCTCCCAGGCCCATGGCGGAAAACATGTGAAGTGGATAGAATCCCTTCCCGATGAACCGAGACCCCCTGGCACTAGCCCCCGTCGCATGATTGAAGTCAGCGCTCCAAGATTGGTAGCGTGAAATGCAGTCACCATAGATAGGGCCATGTCGTTGGTCATTCTCGATCCAATGTGGTCGATGTTGATGGTGACGTCATAACCTCCGCCGTCCGTTGAGTGTGCTGAGGTTGCTCTTACGGCCACGGGAAAGCACCATCCATTGCTGTGGTGGAGTCTTCCTTTAGAGATTCCCATGCCCTTGAGTTCGTCAATCCATTCCTTCTCCATCGGGTCATCAGGGTCATTGAGTTCATCAGGGTGAACGCGGACCGCCAACATTTGGAATCTGATCCTCTTGGTTATGCGGAAACACTCATAGTTCTGGTCGAAGTACTTCTCCAAACGCGCCTTCTTGGTCACGGTATCTACGTTGCCGTAGTGATAACCGTCTTCCCAAACTGCATTATCACCCAATAGGTCTTCCCATGACACCCATGCGCCTTCATCGCATTTGATTGGTGCGAGTCTTCCACCTGTCCTGAACTGGCGTCCAATTCGATGTCTCAACTTCGCTCCCAATCGACGACTCAGGGCTTGGCTCGCTTGGCTGTATTCAGGTACTCGACAGTCTGGAGTCGGATACTTGTGGTTGCCGTAGTCGGAGTTCGTTGCAGCGAAAGTGACTCCGTTGATCGGTACTAGTTCAACTTTCCCGACCATTGTCATGGGGTCGATCGGCTTGTATCCC
This sequence comes from Durusdinium trenchii, assembly GCA_963970005.1. NCBI lineage: Eukaryota > Dinophyceae > Suessiales > Symbiodiniaceae > Durusdinium > Durusdinium trenchii. The sequence goes on along the minus strand of CAXAMN010021485.1, from coordinate 369,155 downwards.
TTCTCCCTCCGCGTCGGTAGGGGATAGAAGTGATGACATGCCTTTGGTGTGAGGGAACTGGAGTGCACAAATGCCTTCTCTACGAATTCGTACACCACCCTCGTATCCCTAGGGCCTACTTCCGCAAGCTTCCGCCCATTGTAGGAATGTGTCCCTCCTTCGACTCCATCAGCACTTTCGATCAAGGTGAATCCGTCATGGTCGAACATTGTACGACTCTTGCTTTCAACATTTCTTTTCGCCTGAACTCGCTGTCGACCTTCCTATCTGGAGTAGGCGATGCTCTCTGCTTCTTCTTCTTAGGCTCCTCGGTTGGATGTCCAGATGGTACATCGTCGGGTGCAACCTCTCCCTTCACTCTCTTCTTCCAATCACTCAACACTGAGGTGACTGTAGGTGAACATGAAGGGGTCTTCTCGCAATTGAGAGTTGTGTGTCCCGACTTCATGCAGTGGATGCAGAATTCTGCTTGCCCGATCTTCTCCTCAAATTCGTCGATGGCTTGCAGTATTGATGTCTTCGGGTCGGACATGTCAACGTCTTGCTCCTCCTTCTCCTGTTCACATTCAGTCTCCATATCGACACCTTCGGCCTCGGGCTGGTCAGTAGCCTCTGTTCCCTGTTCTGGTTCTTTCCCAATTTCGAAGAAGTGGTCGATGTCGAATTCAGGAGGCGGCATGGTCCTCATGCGAACGAGAATCAGTGCCACGTTTGCCGCCTCATCAGAGTGCGGGTCCAAGGTCCTTATCGTCGATCGCTTTCGGTTCTCATACGTTGTCCTGTCGTACAGCGATGCAGTGACGCGTTTGATGGATTCTTCTAATCCCGTCCTCAAAGCTTCGATGTCACCCCATCCCTTGAACATGTGCCTGAAGAGTTGAGCAATTTCGAACATGCCCAGCAGCGCTTCCACCATGTCACCTACCCGTTCCTCCGTGGGATCATCTCCGAATATAGTGCGGAATACATCGGGCTCCAGTATGGTCTTGAGGTATTTGGTGTAGCACACGTTGCCAAGGTCATAGGATCCCTGGTAGTACTTGGCGCTGCCGACTATCTGCTTTTCCACATGGATGCTGGGTCCTCTCCTCGTTTTGAAGAAGTTCTCCGTCATTGTTGATGACAACCTGATCCCCCCGAAGAACGAGATCTCCTTCTGGAAACCTGGATTCTCGTTAAAGATGATCATCGCCTCGTGTAAGAACTTCATCAAGTCTACGTGCGGGTTCATCTCGGAGATCATGACGGTGGGAGAAGATACCGTTTGCCCCATGCCGAAGTTGTGAAGCAATCGAGCACATGCATGAAATCGCTTCTGGACGTAGTCTTCTGCGGACATCCCACGGCATCTATTTGCTGCTCCGTTGATGCATTCTGCATAGCAATCGTCTTTCAAATCGGAGTCTATGGGATTGCAGACCAGACAGTAGTCGCAGCAAATTTCCTCACCCTCCTTGAAGTCATCAATGACGTACCATCTTTGAGTCCTCGAGTATATTGGTTCTGGCTGAAGGACTCCCCAGTACTCATCCATCCATGGCATCTTGTTCTCTCTCCTTACCTTCTCCCTCTTCCTCCTCTCAGACTCATTCTCACCTGAAGGTTCCGCAGTGGACTGATATGCATGGCTTCCTCTTACGGAATCTCCGAACAAGTACTGATACAACCTCTCTTTGTCCTGCAACACGTGTTCCAAGTTGGGATCATGGAGGCTATTCGCTTCGGTCAAGGGATCCGGTGCCATAAAGCAAGAAGCGAGCATCTTCTCTCTGAACAAGTACTTTTCCATGACAGCGTGGACCAAAGAGGTTCCAGACTTCATAGAGTAGGGGTGACCGCTCCCGGCGACCGAAATGGCTCGCCAGAATCTGTCCGACGTTGTGGACATCATGCCATTCAGCGACAGCTCGTCCTTGATCATGTTGGCGATTTTACCGAACGAACCGACGGCATGGTGAAACTCCACGTCTGCGCAAATCCTCACGAAGGTAGGTAGTTGGCAGCATGCGTCAATCTTGACGATCACATCCCTGAGTCTCGGAACGAAGTCCACGGGGGCAATCACAGTCTTGTATGTCCCCTTCTCGCCCGCAGTCACCAGATTGCTCAATGACAACCACACATGGATGGAGGTAGGTTCATGACGTTTGACATCATCAATTCGATCACGAACGAAGTTGATGAAACCATATGGATCCGTCGTCTCTCCTTTCTTGTACTCAGGCATACAAGACATGTTGATGACCTTGTCCCATCCAAGTGACAATAAGCTCTGGGCGAACACTGTCTGCTTTCCGGAATTCGATTTGGTGATGTACTCGAAGTCAGACATCAAAATCACCTTACTGGTCTTCATGGCGCCGATGAACTCACAGTGCACACTCTCACCGTCGATGGTGCGAGTTGCTGGCTGACACGTGACACTTGGGATGAAGCCCTTCAAGGTCTCACGCATCCTCAGCTCCAATTCCGCTTCATCAGTCACCTTGGCTTCCATTGGGTAGCAAAGGTTGTATAGCGTTCTCGGAGATGGTAGCCCTCTAGCAAGTGACACTTGTGTTGAGTCGTAGATGTTGGCATATTGAGCGAACCAATGGGCGTCTTCTTTGTAGTAGTTCCGATTGATCACCGTCTCTTGGTACTCCCCATGCCAAAACATCAAGTACGACGTCAACCTTCGTAAGTACTGCAACCATGTCATCTGTCCGTTAACGGTACAGGGACCTTCTACGATGTGTCCGGATGGCACCTGATTGGCGCTAACCATCGCGTAGACCTTCATGTCTCGCGAAAAATAGTCCTTCCCAAACACGTAGTATTTGGATGACCCCATCGGTAACGGCATTCTAAACCATGTGTTGACTGAGACGTCCCTTGATGCTGCGCCGGTGGATTCTGATCCACCTGTCCTTCCCCACCGCTTGGAGGACGCCGGCCCATGTCCAGTTGAACTGTCGGAAGGACGCTCCGAAAAGTTCTGCTGTTCAAATGTCGACGACGGTGGAGGAGGTCTTGGCGCGCGAGGCATTGGTTTGGCCTTCGGCCTAGCAAAATCACCGTAGATCTGAAGCGGCGGGCACCACTTTGGCCTATGAGCAACGTCAGGGGGCTCAGGACCTTCACTTTCCTCCATGTCCCAAAATGGTAACGAGGGGATAACTTTGTCCTCAATTTTCTTCTTCAACTCCTCGATGTATTCGGTGTAGGATTTGAAGGCGCTGCTCCGCCGGTTGTACTCATTTTGCCTTCCGCTCTCCGCCGCAGCTGCGTTGTACTGAACTCGAAACATTGTGGGTTCAACCGGGATCCACTCATTGATCATCGGCATGACCTTTTCCCTCATGAATCTGAGCTCTTCTGGTATTATCATGGCTACCGGAGGCTTGCAGTTGTCAAGGTATTGTACCATTACACTCATGGAGCCTAGAAAGGTCTCCATATGGTTCTGAGCCGCCGACCTGTATTTTGGCAGCCCTCTCCTCCTGGCAATCAGGTCCTCGAGCACATCGATCACGTGGATCTTGTCTGTCGTGTTGTCCGAGTTGTGGACCCTTATTGCCAGTGCCATGTTGCGGACTTCTCTGTTCACCGTGTCTATCAGCTCTTTCACCTTCTCCTTCGCGTTTCGACTGGTGAGTTTGTCAGAGGTGTGATAGAAGATCGAGCTGAAGATCGTGTAGTAACTCTCGAGGCGGGTGGCATAGACGTGATCCGACGGATCCGCGGCTTCACGCATGTTCATGCTCTCATTGGCCGACCCGGACAGGTTCCTCCATTGCTGGTAGGCAACCATAGTGTCATTGAGCCTGCCGCTGTTGATGAAATCGCGGACGTCGTCCCATAAGTCATCGATCGCCCCAATCTCCTCAGGCTCCACGAGGTAGCGAGAAAGGTTGCTGAAAACCCCACTCGCATCGTTCCCGAAGCGCCCCTTAATGGTGGCCATGGATAGCTTATAGCGTCTTGCCAAGTCGCCAGTTTTCTCTTTCTTCTCTTCCTCGTTCATGTAGCCCACTAGCTTCTTCAGAGAAGCGGTCAAGAACTTTGTGTCATCGGATTTTGTCCTGGACATTGCATAGTTGATGGATAACGGGACGAGCGGAGGAATGCCAACGGCAATCCATGCTTCAACCACATCCAACCCATGCGTACTCCTTGACATCCTTGGAGGTAGGGTGATCTGCCCTCTCTCCTTCATCTCAACCAGGCCATCGAGGATCTTGATGATGAAAGTCGGGTAGCCGCTCGTGTTGCTGTTATAGTTCATGACACCACCGACAGAAGCCATAGCCACGTCGCTGAAGCGTACGGGTGAAGCAGTGCTGTGGTCACACAAACAAATACAACATGCCTGAAAGTCATGAATGCCATGTGGTTCGATCCGTCGTACGTGTGATATTTGTGTCCCATGTTCATCACATGTGTATACAGTCTCGTTTGATGTTGCATCACACACTGATCGTTCATTGAAGGAATTACCCAAGGCTCGAATCATAAGGCACGGAACGGCATGCATCATCTTCTCAGACTTCTGGAATGCAGCGATTCTCTTGGTCACGGTCTTCAGGATGATGCCGACTATCTTCTTATTATATAATTGAGTAGTCTTAGTGTATTTACCTGCACAATCTCTATGACTATGGCTCTTGTCACATGTTCTGCTGAGCTGGTTGCCAAATTCAAGATTCCATGATACAATCTTCCAAGGCTTCTTGATGAGTTTCTTGTCGGAATGCGAATCGTTGAACTCAGCGCCTAACCCGTACATACATCCATCAAACACATGACAGTCGCAATCAGTGCCACTCAACAAACGTTGAACCCTTTGATCTTTCCAGTAGGCACAGTATCTTGGTAGTTCAAACAGTGCGGCGGCTCCGATTCTCAAAACACGAACCATAACAGTTTCAAAACGCTCCCAAAGGTCCCAGTATAGTGCTCGCTTAAGCTCTATAGATTTAGCTATCGCGTCGCTGACTTTAGCGTTGTATCTCGACCATGCCGATCCGCCTGCGCAGGGTCCTGCAAACATTACTGCATCCTTCTCCGAACGCACTGCCGCAAGCGCACGTGCAATTCCGTATGGTGAAGTGAGGTCATCGCTTTGAGATACAGTGACGATGGTGCAGTCGTGCTTCGCCGCTAAGTAGGTGAAGTGATTGCATTCCTCTGAACACAGTAGGATGAATGCGGGTTCTTTACCTATATCGTACAGGTCGATTACCATCTGCTCGTCGCGGGCGGCTAGGTTGTGATCTTCTTCGCACAACACGAACTGGTACCGATATGCGATCTTCCCGTCATGTCGTCTCAAGTTGACATCAACTACTCTGTGCTCTTTACTCTCCTCGCTCTTGGCTTTGCTAACGGAGACAAACGTTGGGACAATGATATCCTTCAATGGGATCGTTTTCATACGCTTTGGAGTGCTGCACAACGCTATCGCAGCCGGTTTAGCTTCCTCGTTTTCCGATTCAGCGTTGTTTCCCCTAAGGGTGAACACAGTCTTGCCTGTCCATCGGAGGTGCGTTTTGGTATGCGTACCTCTACCTGAGTGTCGCCAATAGTCCTTGACACAATCCTCAAAATCTGATGACTCGAACTGACTTCCTTGACGGTAAGTCATCCTGTCGTCTTTGATCCGTGACATGTCGACTGGACAAGATGGCGCGTCACTCGGGCAGAACGCCTTTCTCCTAGGAGACGAGTGTATTCTTGTTAGCGTCTTAGCTTTTTCGTCTACCTCCCAATGATCGTGAACTGAGTGCTCTTGCTCTTCAGGATCCGAAACAAAATTGTCGAAAATCATCGAAGACCCCCCAGACCCCCCATTCCCCCCATGCACAAGGCGCGTCAGGGCGTTGAGCACGTGTAAGGCAGAGGTCGAGCAGTGATGAATCGACAAGTACAAGGACGAATCGCGGAGAGTCTGTTGCAACTCGCGACATTGGACAAGCGGACGCAAGCTAAACAAAAGACGTGGAAGGGTCGCAGCGTCGAAATGACGAGATGCAGGAACGGACGCTTCGGGTAACGGAGAAGACAAAGGATGAAACTGAAAGAACGCACGTTCGACCCAACGGTCAAACCGAACTGGTTCCAAGGTAGGGTCAACCTTATCCTCGATCTGTTGCCATTGCGCGTCCTGCAGAATCCAAGTGCTGCGAAGGTATGCCATATCAGGGGGAGCCCGTGGTGGACGCAGCCTGTACAGCTTGGGAGTACGAACCATAACGTAGGGGTCGCACCCAGGGACCTCTTGCAGTCCCTCTTTGCTTGAAAGTCCCGGCTGATACAGGTGTGGCGGGACAACCGGAATGGTGGTGTAAGGATATGTGGGCACCTTACTGTAACGGTCCTTCTGGAGCTGCTTGGCATAAGACAACCCATCATGAGTTGGCTTCATCAAGTCGAGCAATGCTTGGCTGCGCAGACCATCGCCGCTCAGTATATTGATCAACATGCACGCGTGTTTCCATGAGTTGGCATCATCGAACCCTTTAGTATGGATATCGGCAGCCATACGAGCAGTAACCTCATATACGAGCAACAGATAGTCACGCTTGAACATCTCGTACAACCAAGTGATGGAAATACCATGAGTTCGCTCCATGTGACGCATCGTGGGGTTCCTCCCACTCCGCATAACATTAATCATCGCTTGATTATCGTCATAAAAGACTATCCGTGGCGGCGTCCTCATCAAAGTCTCCCATGCACTGATGCTTGGGATTCCAAGTGTCCTCAATGCGTAGTCCGCCGCGACAATCTCAGCCTCCGGGGTGGAGTGGCTAACGCATCCTTGACGTTTGCTACCTCCGGCCAACGGGAAACGAGTTCGCTTGCCTTGTACATGCATGTGTGCACCGGAAGTCGACTTCAACGATTGACCACATCCTGCGTAGTCCGCATCTGCGAATAGGGCTAACGACAGGTCTGCTTTGGAATCACCGACCCAACCTACCATTTTCTGGTCGGCTGAATGATGCACGTAACACATCAGGTGGTGCAACTTAGCATCGTCGGCAACTGTCCATTTTGTCACATTGCGAGCCAGCACATTGATGGCCCGTAACAGGTCGAAACGCGCTATTCTAGCAGCGTACAACAGTTTCATTAGGAGACTAGCAGCATGAGGCGCTAGGGTACCACGGGGTTGCTCCTTCGTATCAGACTTGACGTCATCGTCTGTTGACCTGGCCTTGGAAGCTGCCTGGTCAGGCGAGAAGCAAGTACCACACCATGTGCATGTGACGGCAAGTCCCTTTTGGGTACTGCATGGTGCTCTCGATGGATGATCCTTTGTGACACCCGGTAACATCGGCGTTGCAACTTTCTTCAATACGGTGTCCTTACCTACTATGTCGAGGTATTTGACCACGCTCATTTTGAGCAGAGCGCTCATATCGTATGTCATCGTAGTAACTTTGGAACCATCGGCCAATTTATCTTCGCCTTTCGACAAAACACATCCTAAATACAATCCGACCTCGGTTTCCGGTTCAATGCGCAGCTTGGATCGGAGTAGGTCCCAACCTTTCTTCAGGTTCTCCTTGGGCCCTGCCAACTTCAAGTCGGCCACATATATCACTAACAGCAAGTCTAGTTTTTCGTGGTAATACATCGACGGCCATTCTGGTCCGACGGGTTTGAACTCCAATGCACGCACGGATTCGTCGCAATGTTGCTCCCACATCGTTCCAGAGTCTGGATGTCCGTATAATGCTTTGTTCACACGACACATAGGGCGTTTGAGACCCCTTCTGGCGATCTCCTCTTGCAAGTGCTTGGGCCACGCTTCCCACGGGAGTTCAGCACAACACGGTACACCGCCCAGTAATGCTTGGATATATGCTCTAATGGCATCTGCCACCTGCACATCATTACCTTCCAGGCAACCGTAGAAATCGGCCCATCGAGCAGCTTCGAATGTAGCTGGAGAGTTTCCAAGATCTTGGAACAACGCTGCCTCGAAGTTCTGGTTCTTCACTTGATCTCCGAGTAGAACCCCTCGCCCTTTGAACTTCCTCTTCGGGTCATCGTCAGGCAGTTGGTAGTTCTTTTCCACACATATTCCATGTACTCTTGCTAAGTGAACTTCTTCCCCTTTCTTCTTGGAGGTTGCCACGATCTCATCATATTCTCTCAGCCACGACCCGTCGAATGTTTCCTCATCCCAGAGTCCGCCCCACTCATCCAACATAGATTGCATTGCCTTCTTATTGGATAAGATCTCAGCACGGCTCACAGGTCTTGATACCACCGCGTTAAACAACCTATTGCCCATAAGTTTTGGTCGATGTTGCGTATCACGCACTACACATGGCATCGTCGGAAATGGTTCATCAACTATATCGTTGTCAATGGGATCACCAGTGATGCAACAACATATCTGACCGTTCAGTGGATTGTAGACGTTCTCCGTCTTCCAAGCCGCCATAGCAAGATTGTCATCGCTGTCCTCCCACATGGCACTCTCGTCCCAATCGGTGAGGAATTCTTCATCACTGGGGACACACGTGGACTCGGATGTAAAGGATTTAGGTGACCATGGGTCCTCATCATCCTCAGTGTCCCACTCCATAAAGGTAGTAGGCATAGCCAAGCTTGGTCCACCTTCACCCTTCTCTTCCTCGCCCTTAGACTTCTTTTCTTTCTTGGACTTCTTATCCTTCTTGGTTTTCTTATCCTTCTTGTCTTTCTTGGACCTCTTTTCACTACCTCCTCCATCACCCTTCTTGACGTCTTCCAGGTCCTTCAAGAGTTCATCAGGCTCTTCGTCCTCCTTCTTATCCGTACTGCTCCCAAGTCCTTTTGCTTTCTTCGACAATCTATCCACGACCCTGTCTACATGCTTCCCGGCCTTCTTGGCTATAGCTCTATCTTTCACCGATAGCTTCTGCCATTCTTCAGGTGTAAGGTAGTCCTTGGGTCTTGGTGAGTTGTGGAAGAGTCGCCTTCCATCCGATCCCACTCTATATAGGCGACCGTCCTTTGCGATCTTGACATGTTCGCCGTCGTTGTTTAAGTAAATTACGTTGTCACCTGGCCCCCCCGACGGAGTAGTGATCGGGACCGGAGTAGTCCTCTTTCTTCTTCTCTGCGAGCTCCTCCGTTTTCTCATCCTCGATCGCGTCAATTTCGCTAGCTTTTGACTTCAGATCCCCGTCTGGTGGATCAGGCGCATCATCGTCATCATCTTGATCGTCACTGTCGTCGGGATCGGGTAACTCGGGATTGGTAGGTGCATCTGGAGAACCGGCTCTCTCCTTCAGGACCTTCATTCCTTCGAGAGTGCTGTTCAACTTCTCGTACTCTTTCTTCAAAGGGAATTCTATTCCGTCGTCTTGGAAGATCTTCTCGGTGATGTGAGGAGTAATCAGTTTCCTCAACGGTCTCTCGGCATCATAACCTAGATTCTGTTGAGCGAAATCGCTTATAGCCCATACTTTGTATTTCCTCGACCAGTTCATCCCGGTCCCCATAACATACCCTGCGAAGATGCCAGGTATGCTCTTGGGGTCGAACTTGTGATCCTGGTCCCTTTCTCTCGCGTCACTAGGTTTGAAGAACACCTTCGCCCCGAGTGGTATCACCATGCCTGGGAATTCGCTCTTGTGTAACTTCAACCATGCACTGCTGCCATCGCTCAGCTTCTCGATGTTCAACAAATGGCTTACGCACTCCACTGCAAATGGCCAAAAACATGGTGGTAGTCCGGCTTCTAGTAGGCATGTCGATGTGGTAAGCATCATGAACTGATTGTTTCTTTCGGCGAGTGAATTGTTCTGGGGATGTCCTGGAAGCGACTGGTCTAGTGGAATCCGGAGTTCCTTGAGTGCTGCTTCAAATTGTGGCGCATCATCCGAGTAAGCGTTGGTGACCTTTCTCTTACCGATATAGTGCTTCATCGCCTGCACCACTTCGTCACTATTGCTTGCTTTCAAAGGATAACCCCATATCACACCAGTGAACCGATCCCGAATCACCAATACATCCTTATCCGGCATGATCCCATCTCTCGCCATCTTCTGAGTGTTCATGAGATCGAAAGTGATAAGGTCGCCGAATGCCTTCAACTTCCGTTTGAAAGCTCCCTTGCTAGTCTTGTAGTGCTTCATCTTTGCTCTCACACATGACTTGCAGTATGGGTTCTTGTATCGGTGCGTCATCAGGTGCAATATGGATTTCGCCTCGTTCTTCAGCACTCCTGGTTTTGATAGTCTGGCTTCCCCGTCAACCACATCAACTTCCAATAACCCCTCTTCATCTTCACCAATGTCACTCTCCTCTCGTTCAGAATCCGCATCACCTCCATGCTCGTCGTCTTCGGCTTCTTCAGGTTGGCCATCATGATCACGATCGATTCTCGGGTCTTCCCCGTCATATTCCTCTTCAGGAGAATACCTGTCATCACCGTGTTCCTCTGGTTCTCCTTCGACGCCTGCAACAGCTGGATTGATATCAGATTCACCATCCTGACCTCTCTGGCTATCTTTCTTCTTTCTCCTCCGTCTCCGTGGTTTCTTGGGCGGAGGTTCCTCTTGTTGTGTCTCCTGACCTGCTGTGGCCTCGTCTTCATGCCCCACACCTGACAGTATGCGATGAAGTATCGTAGCCAAGCCGTCTGGTCTTGGTAAACATCTCCCGTCATCATCATTCACCTTGATGTAGGGTATGTTGTCACGCACCGATAGCGGAATCTTGTTCGCGTTCTGGTCGATGAGGTATGGCAATTGATTTGCCGGCCATATGAATGAGTACCCTTGTTCCATGCACCGTTTCCCGATGGAGAAGACTGATGGTGTGCTCTCCAACACGCGTGCCTCGGATCTCATGGGTAGTTCGTCCACATTGATGTCCACCATCTCTGATGTACTAGTTACACCATTCGCTGTCATGAAGCTCACGGATTTGGGTCCTTCCTTGGTGGTAAGGCCCATGGCATTGACTTTCTCTCTTGAGATCAAGTCGTGTCCACATCCCGTGTCCATGATGAAGCGTATCGGTGGTCCATCATACCTCTCCACAGCCATGAACATCGTGTCTCCTGGTATCGTGTAGTTGACAGAATCCTTCCTTACTACCTCGCTGGTGTTGAAGTCAGACAGGTCGACGTTCACCTCGATTCCTTCATCTTGAGTGATTTGTATCCATGCCTTGGCAACGTGTTCAGCAGAAAATAGCTCCATCATCTTACCTTTGGCATGTGCTACTCGTGCAGCTATATTGCTCACTCTGAGGGCTCTCAACGACGAAATGAGCTCGGTATCCACCTTCTGCACCTCACTCTTCTTCTTCCTGAGGGGACGGGTGTTTAGCTCGTTACCAGGGTCGCAGGGGAACGTGGTCACATTCGCCTGGTCATCGAATCTGATTTTAAAGCGAAGCGCCAACTCACCTCGTTGTACGTTGGGAAGTGCGGGCTGCATGTCCTCGTCATCACTCTCGATGTCTCCGCAAAGCATGAAGGCTGGCGCAGCCGGTTTGGGCTTGGCTTTGCCTGTAGCCTCTTGTTTTGTAGCAGGAGCAGCGTGATGCTGACGTCGACACTTATCCCCGAACTTGCACGATCCTTTCTGCCAATTCCAACAGACCTGATCCTTCATTGGCTTAGGGCTACTGCTCCTGCCACCAGGACTCTTTGATCTGTCACCCTTGAGGCTTTCTGGTTTCTTAGCAGAACTCTTGTGCTTCTCTTGGTGACTAAACTTGCATTTGTCTCCTCTAGAACATCCGTTTTTCCCATGGAAGTGGAAGGCGCATCCTATCTTGGACGTATCTGCTGGAGTCGCTGACCTGCCACGATCCCCCTTTGGGCTCTTCGTGGTTGATCTTCCACGATCCTGCTTCTTGTCCTTCTTGTTGTGGTCCTTCGGATTAGCCTGAGGAAGTACTGGAGCGGCGTCATGTTTCGGTGGATCGGCCTTGGTATTCTTGGGTTTCGCTTTAGGGTCCTTCTTCTCCGCCGCTGGTGTGGCTTTCACGAGGTTCCCAAAAGCTTTTTCCCTTTCTTTCTTGTTTGTGGTCTCGATTGATTTCCGTATCCACTTCGCCATGATCTCTCGTAACTTCTGGTAGGTCTTATCCGGGTCCTTATCCAACATGTTGTCGTACACGGACAAGTCTAACGCCATAACTTTGGAATCCTTAATCTTATCCCAAAGCAGGTTGCGGAGTGCTTTGTCAGGAAGCATGTCATCCGCATCCATACCTGATATGATCTCATCCCACTGTCCAAGGAATCTGGATAGTTGATTATCCCCAGGGAACTTTAGATCGAATAAGTGCTTGGATGCATACATCACATCAACGTTGTCGGCACTTCGGAAGCTGTCGACGATCAACGCTAACATTTCTCGTCCCTTGACCATTCCAGGAGTTGTGCCTCTCGCACGTCTCTGCATCATCTGCCTCACCTTCAGTTGTACGTCATGAGATCTCTCACCTGCTGCGTGGATGATCGTATGTAGGGTGATACCTAGCTTAGCGTCTATGCTAGCGAATCTTGCTTCGCCTGATGTCTCGAGCAGAAATGGGTCATATGGTGATCTGAAGGCATCCGAGAGCCACTGGATCCAGTCTTCCTGTCTTTCGTCGCCCGATGCCGTCACGACTGCCGCTACAACCTGGGATTTCCAAACCTCCAAGTCGTGTATCTTGGGCCATGCAGGGATGTTGATCTTCTCGTGTTCCTTCCGAGATATCTTGGAGCCACCTGAGCTAGAGGAAGAGGCGGCACCATGTTCGGTTGCGGCTGCATTCTCTGCACTCAGGCGCTCCTCTTCGTACCTCCTCCGGTACTTATTCCTCTCATCTCTGAGCCGTGCTGCATGCGCTTCGAATTCCATCATGTCCTGTTGGTTCTGCATCATACCTTCGTAGTACTCCATTGCCTCTTTCTCCTCGGACCTTAATGACTTCTCGGTACGTCCGAGTTCCGCTCTAAGCTTGGCCATCATCTCATTCTCCACATTGGGTTCTGATCCCATGTCTGGTGGTTTCAACGCCAGTGCGACCTTCAATTGTGCTTCACTTGCGCTTGATTCGATCAGTTCTTCCTGAAGACGTTTCAGCATCCTCTCTTTACGTAGAATGTCTTCTTCCAACATGTTCACCTTGACTTCGGCTTTCTTGAGTTCGGCGTTGGATGGTTGAGACGGTCGATCGGATCCTTGAATCCTCGCCTGCGTCAACTCCTCGTTCGCCCTGTTCAATTGCTCCCTGATAGTCATGATGAAATTGTCCTGATTATTTGATCGGTTGTTGAGCTCCTCATTCTCTTCTGATAACCATGTGATCTTGCTTGCATACATTGCTTCCCTCATCTTCATCTCCTCAGCATATTCGTGTTTGTTCCTGGCACTCTGCCTTTGTAGTCCAACTACCTCCTGTCTACACAGATCCTTGACGTTCTCAGCATCTGCGATTGTAGTCATGACCTCGGTTACGGCTCGATCTCTTTCCGCCGATATAGCCTGGATCTCTTCCGTGCCGATGTTCACAACTTGACTAACCATCTCTGCGCTGTTGCGATCAGCGTACTCCCCTAACTGGGTGAGACGATCCCGCATTGCCACACGATCAGTGTCAATCTGGTGTTGCAAATCGTGTGCTGCTGAGAGCAAACAGTCTCTGGATTCTGTAAGTTGGGAGATTCTTCGTTGATTTCCATATCCTTCGACATAACATTCTTCGAGGTGTGCCATCACTACTTCGTGGACTTCGGTCTCGTGTTGTATAATCTGGTTCTGTCTCTGCTCACATTCGACCATCCATGCGTTTTGGTGGTTCAACATATGCACTTCGGCAAGTAGTTGCGCACACTTCGCATTCAGGTCTCCATCGGCCCGTGCTAGTTGTAGGTTGTCAGTGCTTGCCCTTGCTCCATCTCCAGCTTCGCTGTCCGATGGCACTGGTACAGTTGACCCATCCTCCAATGCTAACACTCTCACTGCTCCGGTGTCAGTCCTCCTCCTTGTCTCCCTAGGGCTACGGCCTGACCTCGGTGTCCCCCCCGGTGGTGTCGATTGCGCTGACGGGGAACGACTTCGTGCTCTACCTGTCGCAACTTCTCTCACCACTGTCAGAGTCTCCGCTTCGATCGTACCTGGACTAGAGTTGTGGGATGCACTCACCCGATCTGCGGCCGCAGCAGCTGCTCCAAAAGATGCAGTGCTGGCGTCGGATTGGTCCATCTTCAGTGACTGAGGGTAACTGATCTATCCGATGCGTGTGCGTTTAGATGGTGTTGTGTAAGGCCGCAGCTCGTACCCAGCTCAAAGGAGTCTGGATACGGCTGATAACCTGCGAACGGATGGAAAGGTGTGCCCTGGCCCCGTTCTAGCCCTTAATTCAACATGAAGCTCGCGCGCTAAAGCTCCTTTTTACCTGGTTGGGCACTTGAGCCAAAAGTATATGGCATGTACCTGTATAGCAACTATACTGGGACCTCATCCCTATTGACAGTTATCTTTGCAAATTTGCATTTTTGACCTCATTGCATGTAAGAAAAAGGAGTCCTCGAAGGAAAAAGATTGATTTGGGGATGCTAAAAGCTGACTTGGCAACAAGCTCCTTGGCAGAGCTCTTTTTCATGTGATACGAGACCTTTGCTCTTGCCTTTTTGCATCCTATTTAAGCCAGATTATAGAATATATAAACAAACATACAGAATCACTTAATACATATGAATCATTATGAATCATATAACATAATTGGCTGCAACGTCTAAGGCAACCACAGCCTGGCAAACGGATTTAATGTACGGGAACTTCTCCGAGATCTGCGTCATCCCAAGTGAATCCTCCGAGGCCTCCGAACGCAGTCGACGGATCGGTCGACGACATCCTCGACATCTCTTGCTTTCAGGGTGATACAAACAAAGAGTTCTACCCTGATGAGGACAACCACATGCTTCCTTTTCCGTTTCGGGTCGGGAAATGACACCTCTTTCAATCGACTCTAAGTCGAACGCCCAGTGGGTGCAGGTACCTAAGGGTCCCTACGTCCACATGGCCATGAAATGGATGTGGGTCAGAGTCTGGATTCAACATGAGTTTCTGCAAACATCATCATTTACTAGTAGCTAATTCTTGTCTGGTCGTATTCCCCACGTATTCCCCCAAATTCCCTTCGCCGTTTGTTGGGTACCTTGCGCCTCCAAAACCAATTGAAACGTCGGCGAATCCAGCCTTCTGAAACTTCTGAAACTTGGAGAACTCTTGGGTGCAAAACACATTGATCAGTAGCGCACATCGTCCGACCTGAGGCCCATGTAAACATCGATTCATCGAATGCCAAAAAAGGATGCCGACTGAGGTTGGCACGTTAAAGATCGCCTTCTGCCGTTCAACCATCTCAATGTCCAAACCAACATCCTCCTCCTGGCAAACGATATCAAACTGTCAAGCAGGGAGAAGCCCTGCCTATCAAAGGGTTTGAAGGGCCAGTTGTTGGACGGAAGTTCGTCTTGATAGTCCTAATAATTCTACATAGACCATCATACACCTTTTTTCCCCTCGAATCTGAGCACTGTGACTATCCCAACAGAAGTGAACCGATTGGCAAGATGCCCCAGGACTGCTCCCAAAAAACAAATATGTGTGTATAAAAATATATGTGTATACATATATATATATATATAAACCATTGCTTCTCGTGAAGTGGCAGATTTACCACTGATTGGTTTGTTGAAATATTCAATCCCCAGGATCTACCTCCTGCATGATCGTTGGGGCAGTAGGACCACAACAACTGGCAAAGTGAGTTCTCGATTGCCCAATTCTTCCGACAAAAATGCTGCACCAGCACACCTTCCCATCCGGCACGAAGAGGCAGAGAACAAGGCCATGCGGAATCGGTACCTAGAGCCATTTACAACGCAAAAGGGTACAATGACTCCTCATCGTCCATGACTTGTGAGTGAGTTGCAAAAAACCACCGTAAGAATCGGTAAGGCACTGTCTTGTTGAGCGGATCGTCCGCTTTCGGGTGGAGAAAACAAAGATGTGTTTGTCTTCCGACAGAGTTGGAAGTGTCAGCTGTCTCTGTTTGAGCTGAGTTGAGGACCCGGTGGGATCGCATGCCAGATGGAGTATGGATTCCAATCTGAACCACACAAAAATAGACTCAGACGAAAACAAGGTCACACCGTCTGTCGCTTCACACATGACCAAAGGCCATTTTTGCGGCCTGCAAAGCACCATAAATTGCAGGGCACCTCAAGTAGCGGAGCGCGAATCCATCAAGCTTATCCATCAAGCTGCACCGGCTGGAGAATTGTAATATGTTTTAATCTCTCTGTTTGGAAACATCTGCTGAGCCCCCCACACATTTCCAGGGTTCCACCCTCGAGCTATCGCCCTCACACGCAAACAAAAGGCATCGAGGCGCACTTCATGCACACAGCATAACGACCAGCCAACAAGATCTTCTTAAGAAGCACCCGAAAAAAAAAAAAAAATGATTTGAGTTAAGACTGTTTGGTCCTATTGTATATATGTATATTATGAGGCTGCAAATGGGAGGTTCCCGACCGTCAGCGGCACTCATTGGCGAAAAAACACTCTGGAACACGGAGACTGCTTGGGGAGAGAATGAAAGCAATGCTATATCACAAAGTTATTTTCCTTCCATTGAAGACTGATTTTTTGGGGAAAAAAAGTGCAAGATGAAGTTGAAAGTTGCTAAATGTGATACAGGTCCTGGTGCAGGGTGTGAGTTCCCCGAAGAATTGCGGTTTGAAGCTATCAAATGTATGCGAAATTAGACACATGTGCTTTGCATTGGTAAACGCAATGTTTTGTGACCCTCCAGGAATCAGCGCCCCTGTGAGTCTGCCTTTTTTCTTGATTTCAACACCAGGTGTTTCAAGTTTGACACCTTCACACATTCCTCAGTGCTTGCGCGAAGGATTCTCGAGGATTGACGCTGAGATCTTGCAACCTAGTAGGGGACCTGGAAGGCAAGACTCGTGTGACCGACCAGACAGCCGCAACTGCAACAAGAGAACCGAACACAAAGCAACCAACAAAGAAAACGGTAAATCCTTCATGATGCCAAAAACTGCAAGATGCATACATCCAAAAAATATCTATCTGCGAAGCGGGTGTCGCCCCCCACCCCTGCGTTTCTCAAAAGTGTGGAATTGGTACACAAAGTCTTGTAAATAAGTCAAATTTCGCAAATAAATGTCTTCGGGGAACCCTCCGTCTGCAGGGGCGATGTTCAACAGCGAAGGCCGCAAGTCTTGGTCATTTCAGTGCAAGACACCCCCGCAAATCTGGAGCCCCGGCGCTTGCAGCAACGCCTCTACGCCGGCCACATTCGTGGGAGCTTGGCAGTCCACCTGGACCATCTTCCCACCAGATGGAGTGCCAAACGGTCCGTCTCATGAGTGGAAGTGACACGCACGGCAAAAGCAGAATTGGGCGGCCCATCTGTGCAGCCCTTGAGGGGCCACAAAACGAACCAGAAGACTTCAGTTGGATTGTGCGCACCCGGGTGCACCCTTTCTGATCCAAAGTGCCTTCCGACAGGTCTGCCACATCCGAGACCCTGGCCACATCAAGGACCTCTCTGGAATTGGCACGGTCCCGACGCTTGGCCTCTCACGGGTGCACGCGCTTGGTGGTGGACTTTTTGGAGGGAAGACCCAAGAGGGAGGTCCATGGTCCAGATGTGGCCTTCCAAACAGTCAGCATCAGTCAGCTCTTTCTCGCAAAACCGGATCTTGCAGGGCTGAAATCGCACATGTCAAGCGGGCGACAGGAGCACACACCGCCCACAAAGCCCCGTCCACCGAGCCTCCGTCGGGGGGAGATGCCGAAGCTCCTCTGTGGGTGGAAGGTCAGTGCCCGCAGCAGAATACTCTGAAGCGCCAATTCACCCCCTTTAACCACGAAAATAGCTGAATAGCAAGTACTTTGGGGGGTATTCTTAACCAAGCAAGTACTCCCTTTGTACTCTTCGCGTCACGAAAATCCACCCAAAAGCATCGTCATGTTTCTTACCGCACTCGCACTCCTCGGACTCCTCGGCCCGTCCCTCGCGTCGACACTCTCGGCTCCTCGGCACAGAGCACCGACCCCGCTAGGTAGCCGCCCACAAAGGAGGCGCTCGCTGCGCCAAGGCCCTGAGGCCCAGGACTGATATTGGCTGGCTAGTGGGCATCCAAAGTGTTCAATGAACAAGAACAATCTTTGGTGGGGGGGCCACTGTGCCGAAGTCCTTTAAATAGCCATGACACACATCTCATTTGGAAGAACTCGACCAGAAAATATCAAGCGGAATTAGGTCCCCCTATCGTGAGCCAACAAATCTCAATGCCAATCATTGATCCATCTGGCATTGATGTACGGGTTCCAACAAAAAAAATAAGAACATCCCAGGAACTCCAAGAAACCCGGCCTTGTCATAGGGTATTCGATGCTCACAAATAAAGCGCATGGTTGGAAAAGGCCTGCAGGCGTCCTGGCGAGTTCCGGGCACCCCTGCAGCGCAGGAATCTGCAGCGCGGCATCGCACAAATCTGCTTCGGTTTGGCTCTAGTAGCGTTCTTGTTACTAGTAGCTACTTGCTCCTAGTATTATGGCCAGGAGCCCCTAGTAGCGTCCTTGCTCCTAGTAGCGATGCCAGGAGCCCCTAGTAGCGTTCTTGTTACTAGTAGTAAGAATGCTCCGTTCGTAGCGATGCCAGGAGCCCGGTTCGTAGCGTCCTTGCTCCTAGTAGCAATGCCCTTTGTTCCCAGTATATACAGTAGCTTCTTGCTCCTAGTAGCGAATGTCGCCACAATTCTGCGTTCCATTTTGGTGGTCAAAACAGGGCAAGCCACGTCCCACCGTCCCGGGCACACCTTGAAAGCGTTGGCAGCACCTTGCACGACCAAGTTCTCCTCATTTCGAGGCACCTGCGGCGCAAAACGAGTTGCATCCAGCTTGCTGGGGCTCTTTTCGTCCCCAGCATTGAAGGTGTGGGATGTAGGAGAAGAATTCCGTGGATGACACCGTTTCGCCACCAAACCAACTCGAAAAGCCAACCACAGTGACCGTTCGCAGTGACCACACGGTCGGATCGGTCATGTGCTTCTCGGGGGTCGGTGTGTGCCTCTGGACTGTCGGGCCCCCGGAGCTCCACAGAGAAGTGATCTGAGAACTCCAAGGTGAACTCATCCCAGATATCGACAGCCTCACAAGAACTGAGGCTAAACCTCACTCATCCAATGTCAAAGGGCCCTTTGGGGCAGGGCAATTGTCCTCAAAGAAAGGAAGAAGAAAACACCAGCAGGCCATGTGTTAGAGTCTAAGTCTTCACGTACAAACCAAGAAAAGGTTCGTTTCTTCGATCCAGCGGCCATGCCCACGACCTCTAAGCCCGGCCCCAGGTTCGCCACCGTGGCCGGCACCGAGACCGTCACCCGGCGCTGGGCCAGGCTCACCTGGGCCGTCCCAGAAGAAAGCACAGTACCTATTGGGCATTTTTACATGACATGACATGGAATACCTGGATGTTCCATCAATTTTCGGATGGAAGAGTGAAGTGTACTGCTGGGCGAGAATTAGACCTTGGTGCCTCAGATCACCCAGCACGACACTTCCACTTCCACAAGAAGGTCTGGGAACGTGGCTGATGCGTTCAGCAGCTTCTGCAACTCTTCCTGACAAAAGTCCAAGGAGACAAAGTTCCTTACTCAAGAGGATTGACCTTCAGGTCCCCCTTGCCAAATGGCTATGCCGTTTTGCTTCTGCAGACTACGCGTGTCGCTCAATGCCCACGATTCATGGAAAGGTCCTGCGCTGTGGCGGCGAGCCCATACTTTTGCGCGAAAGACACCACCTCTGGCGTCAGCCCATTGCTACCTGTCAAGCAGCGATGCAGCTACTCAGCTACACCCGCCCCGACCCGAAGCGCGACCCCCATGAATAGGGGAAGAGTGAGGGTCAAAGAACACCTCTCAGCCAAGATGTTTCATCTTCCCAATTGCCTTGTGGGCAAGCCTGCAGCACTAGCCTGCCATCCTGCTAGCATCAGCATCAATCTGTCAAAAACCCAAACGCCTCCATATGCCGCCATCCTGAGAAGGCCCTTGAGCTGCTGCAAATCTTGTCTGCTGCGACGGCACAGCGTCCACTCCCAGCATTGCAAGAACTGTGGACTGAATGCAACATGTCAATTTGAACCCATGCATTTCTGCTCTGTCCACGGACTTGGAAAAGAAGCCCCACGGCCATGTTTTGACAAATATCACCGAGAACCGCATGTCGCTGGCCGATTCAAACTTCCTGGCTGAAATTTAAAATCGATCCTTCCTGCTACACCTTGCAGGTGCAGTCAGGTGCGTCTTGGCTTACAGTTCAGAGTTGGTTCACAGCCAAGATCCTGCCGATGCATCGAACTCTGGCAAGGACAGATCGGAGGGCAAATCCTGGCTGGTGAAACTGCACTAATTCCCGAGGGCCTGTTCTGTGGCTCAGCATTGTCAGCCAGAGCAACCAGAATCAAACAAAAGCTGTGCACCACGTGTCCACATTCACCAAATGGGAATCTTGAGGACTGGTGCACAGCGGCCCAGCATGTCAGTTTCTCTTCAGATCTACTACGAATTGATGCAAACCAGCCCAAGCTGGAGGTCGAAGAATATCTTTCGCCGACCGCCCTTAAGTCAGACTGGTGGCCTGCCTTCCCATGGGCCCAAGCCCGGACTGGTGGCCTGTTTTGAAGCTGTGAACGGAAAGGCACGTCCGAAATGTCACAACTCAAGGGGTAAGGAGCCGGCAATTCAGGCTTTTTTCGGGAGGATGCTAGATTTCATCCTCAAAAATGGCGAGGAGGGTGAACTCATCCCCCTGCGCACTGGGAAAGGTTGGCAAAGTGTTGGAGATCGCTCCCTTCGGAGCAGCAAAGGGTCTGGACTTGGCACATTCACAACCGCATCCATGGACCACCATCCATTCAGATTGTTTCTTAGAACCTGAAGCAACACTCGGTTCAAACAAACAATCTTCAGAAATCACTCAGCGGCCGGGTGCTGTCAAAAGAAAACACGCCCCAATGGGCCGGCTGAAGAAGTTTCGGATTGTTTCGGTGTGCTTCTGGAGTCATTGAGCCACTCATAGCATGACTCGCCCTCCCCCTTCAAAAGGTGCTGGCACTTCTTCAGTGGCCCACATGTTCTGTCAGTCAACCGGCTCAGCTGATCATACCTTGGGACTTCAAAGAGTTCGGATTTTCTCTCTCTCTCTCTCTCTCTCTCTTTCATGCACATGTGCCAGCGGCCAAGACAAATGATCAAACCTCTGAAAAAAAACACGGAAGTTCCGGCCAAGACTAAGCAGTACCATGCAGTGCCCAGGTCTTCTGATTGGTGTGTCTTTCCTTCTCTCCGACTCACCTGGTTTCAGTCATATCTTCACCCAGATGCAGCGCCGCTCTGTGGGAGAGCCACTGAGCCATGCCTGTGATCGGTGCTTCGGACGGGTCATCGAAGATCACAAGTCTCCGATGTGGACAACCAAATGTCTGCAGGCGGACAACCATGAAGCAGATATTGAAAAAAATATGTGCCAGGATAGACCCCCGATAGCAAAAAGATTTGTGGGTACCCTGCAGCACTCCGCAGGGCACACTGCAGCGCACAGGGCCAAAAAACATGTCGCAGCAGCACCCTCGAGCGGTACTGCTGCGGCACCAGCACCCAAGCTCCCAAGCGCACACAGCAGTGGCACCCTGCAGCGGCACCAGCACCCTGCAGCTCGATTTCACGCACACATGCAGCTCTTCCTATACTTGAAGTAAGAACCCCAATTGCTCACGCCGGACAACTCTTCCGAAACCGCAAGAACATGGTGGTCCGCCGAATATCGTGGACACAACGAACTCTGGGTAGAGGGTAGAGCCAAACAACAGGATACAACAAGTGCAAGCCAGGTACCATATTCCAAGCTGACCATTGCACCCCGTCGTCGTAGCATGACCTCAGCAGCATAGAAAACCACCCCTCTTTCTCGGATTTGCATGTGACGTAGGTTTCGTCTGCAATTAATCAGATCACCTCACACCAATCGAACAAATTAATCAGATCACCTCACACCAATCGAACAAGGGCGACCACCACAATGCCTAAGAATTTCGCATCCCACGCAACACCAAACTTCCGCTGTCGTACCTGTTCCTCATCCCCAAAGAAAAGAGCACCTCCCCCCGCCGCCTGCAAAGGTCGCGCGTAGAAACACGCGCGTTCGCGTTCGCGTTGAAACCGCACGCACAGGCCGCGGACGTGCTCAGCGTCTGGCTCCCCAAGGCACAACCTCTCCTCCGGATGCAGCTCGAGCAGTCCCTCAAGGAGCTCTGCCAGCTCGGGGGATAACACCTAGGAGCAAGGACGCTATTAGTAGCTCCTGGCCTTACTACTAGGAACAAGGACGCTACTAAGTAACAAAGGGCATTTCTACTAGGAACAAAGACGCTATCAGTGGACACCTGGCATCGCTACGAACGGAGCGATCGGACGCCACAAAACAACAACCACCACACGGTGGACTCGGTGGGCGATCTTTGGGGAGGTCGGAGGTTCTTTGACCTACACACCATGTTCAGAGATGTTCAGGGTGAGTCCCATGTGCAAAAGACAAGAATACAAATATATATATATATATCGTATATATATATATATACACCTTAAACTGACCAATGAAGCTTTGAGAATATCGTCAACCCCCTTGGCTGCCTTGTGTCTTCAATATCCAATGAGACCTAATCACACCATCCAATGCGGTTGACATGTGGGTGACCGACAGGGAAAGAAAAAAGCCCTGAGAGACTGATGGATGGATCTACAACTGGGATGAAGACGACTCCTCGCCTCTTTGTACTCAAGAACCGTGTCAAGAAACCGTCAAGCAACTTCCGCGAGAGTTGTTGAAACCGTCAAGCTTTTTCCCTCAAGCAGACTTCAAGATGTTTAGATTCACGCGGGCATGTCGAACTTGGCCTCGTCCCCCCCAAAAGAATAAATACGGAAACAGGATGCCTCGACAATGCGAGGGCTCACACCCTTCTTGCAGGTCCGCTTCTTGATGAACTCCCTGAAGCCCCACATATGAATGAACCTGAGAGAAAAACCCGAAACACTTCGAAACACCATTTGCTCACCCAAAAACTCCAGGCACACTGGCCAGGCATGCCTGGCACACTGGCACCCGGCCAGACACTGGCGAAGCTTCGCCAGAGTCATCCGAAATCTTTGGAGACAAGAATCTGAAGTAAATGGTGGAACAAAAATGGAGAACTTGCAGGAACTCTGAGATCATTTCGGATCCATCCAAGACACTCAAACAACTTGCAGGTTCCCAGCCGCGTGGAGATCCATGGGTAGTCGCTTAATGCCATTGCATATAGAACGACCTCAAATGCAAATACTGGTGCAAAGCAAAGTTACTAACGAAAAGGCCATGGGGGCGCTTTGCACTGCGGCACCGCATGCAGCCAAGCTGCTCCCAGGGCAAAGTCATCTGAAAGGTAGCTATCGTAGCTGATGTCTGTATGCATCTCTGGGGCCTTCCGTCGAGTCAATTCTTTGGACGGCTACTTATCCGCACAAGTAGCTGGGTGGTTAGACCCATGTCCCCCGGCTCAAGTATTCGAAAGCTTTTGTGGTCTTAGGAACCAGAGACTCCAGCCCGGCAACTAGCATCGATAGCAAGAAATGACCCAAGCGTTTGCCAGAAATGACCCCTCATAAGGCTTGCAAGTCACACTGGTATGAATTACACTATGACACTCAGACAGTTCGACAGTTCGCCTGATAGGCCTTCTTCCCTCGAATCTCTGAGCACTTTCTTGACCTGGAAAAGATGCTTTCAAGAACAGGTCCAATCAAGCAAGACTTGCCTTCTGCTGTTTTTGCGGTGAGCAAGGTCTTACCATGTGTTGAAACTTTGGCTGCTGTCTCCACTGCCGCCATGCTACAAGGTGGCCATGCCAAAATCAATCAACTGCAGTTGGAGGCCCCCTGAGCTGGCGGGCCGCCAATGTCAACGAATCTCCATCTTCCGTTTGATCCATCACAGCGCTCTCTTTCAGTCAAACATCATTGACCCGCGTGCACGGTGATGTCTCTCGGCTGAAAAGCAAATTCCTATTCCCTTGCTGAACATTTGGCGGTGAAGGCTGCTGCCAGGAGTCCTTCTGGATTTTTGGTCAGCAAGATGTTCTCCTGAGCAGGGCAAGTTCCAGGTTCCAAAGAGTGAAGAAAACCTCCTGACGTCAGGGACCTCACGTTCCCAATGGAGTCAGAACCAATGGAAAAAACCTCTGCCAAGGCTCTAGTGAAATATCGCGGTGTGCAATCCCGAGCTCATGCAGTTTATACACGGCGGAAAACCTCAAATCTCAGTCCTACTCTGAGATCATTCTTTCTCAATCCGCAAAATAGAGAAAAATGACACTGGACAGACCCGAAAGGAAGGCTCGGACAAAAGTCACGCAACAAAGTTGATACCAATTCTTCAAGCCAAGACACACCTGATCCATCATTGGCCGGATAATACCTAAAATCCCAGGAAAAAGAACATGTGAGCACGCCGCCTTGGGTTTAAAAGCGTGCTATGGTCGCTCTTGGCCAAGCTGCCCTCTCGTTCTGGACCAGGTTCCATCTGCAACCGCTCCACGAAACTGAAAAGGTCCCCGTCGGTGGCCAGCCTGGCTCGGTGGACTTTGGTTGAGACAACAAGAGGCTCAGTCGTCCGAGACCATTACTAATGTAGAGTCTTGAGAAAAATGCATCCCATATGAAGAGGATGTCCAAGTCAAACAGGGGGGTTACGAAATCAAGAGCCTACAATAGATAGTCCATCATGTTCACGAAAATGGGTTAGTATCAACCCGAGCCACGACGTCGCCACATAGGTGAACTCGTCGTCACGGAAGATGCCAAACAAGTCGCAGACATATGGAAACCTCATGTGTTGGTAGCCAGGCATGAAAAGGCATCTGTGCTATATAGCTTAATCCCCCCAGTTGCTCCTTTCTCGAAAACTATTTGATATGATATATGTCATATTATAGTTCATACTATTTCTAAGACCTACAATCAAGCATTGAAGTGAATAATATCACCCAGCTCCAAACTTACAAATCACTTGCAAGAGTCATGAGCGGTGCGGTGCCAGAATCATCCAGAATCTATCTTGCCTTACCAAGCTAGGGCCCCTGCCCAGCTGCATTGAGGTAACGTAGAAGCCCGATTTCAACCCAGGGCTTCTCCGATGATTGAGGATGACTCTCCTCGAACCTCACTAAGACGGCCGACCGCTGTCGAACCTCTCCAGTCGGAGAAGCTTAGCCGGACACTCAGACTGTCGCTCTTTGATCCACCTCGAAGCAGTCAACTTTGAACACCGCAATTCCACTCCGCTCAAGACACTGCAGCAACACAGCAGCCAAATAGGTAGTGACAATGCGACAACATCAGGACGACTGCGATTGCAAAGTCTTTAAGATATGCCGCGGAAGCACCTCATGTGGATCTGCAAAACCTTCTGCGATACTACACACAGATCTGCAAAACTACTCGCAGAGTCGAGTCCACTCGACATCTTCCGGATTGACCTTTGCATGTCTTCCCAATCTGGATCATATGCTTTCCCCACACAAACTTTGGCAGGGACCCTTCTTTTGAGGCATGCCACCCCGTTCCTGTGGGATTCACTGCAACTGCTCCAAATTCAAACTACGCTCCCACTACGCTCCCATTCGCACCTGTTCGGCATCCTTTTCACAGCCATGGCCCGGCTGTCTGCCAGGTGCTGCACCGAGTCGACACATGCCCGTGATTGATTCGCCTCCTGATCCGATCCGGAGACCGCACCGAACCCACGTGACGTACGTCGAACGGCACGAACCCGAAAGAGACGGGTCCAACGAGTCGGACGGTGGTTCTTCCTGCAGGGAACGCACCATCTTCCACCTTGGCGATGAAAGCAAACAGACGTCGACGAGGAAAACCCTCGCGCTCCGACATGTCCCACCAAGAGGCCCTCGTTTCAAATCGTTCATTTTTTCAACAGGAGAGCAGCAAATGTCCATGACATCTGACAGATCCAGGAAATTCGCATCACGACACACGACACGTCTGCCTGTTTGGGCCATCCTTGCGAGCAAAGTGGCTCATCTGGGTTCCAGCTTTGCACGGCTCCCGCTGCGGCGTCGATGACCTGGGCTCTTGGGCTCTTCTTGTTTCATACCAAGAGGTCTGTCCAAGCAAACCTGAAACTCAACCCTCAAAAGAAGCACAAAAACACGCATAAAAAGAGACGGATATTCATCGAAAAACTTGCATTTGAACAAAACTCTTGGAACTCCAAAACTGGAACATTTGAAGACTCAGCCAGTCTGCGAAGACGCAGCCAGCTGCTCTTGTTCTTTGTACACTCGTCTTGTGCGAGCACTTGTGGGGTCTCAATCCAAAACGATTTCTGGATCAAATGCAAGGGAACTTGGAAACCCTTGAATCAAACGCGTCAGAGAACGATCAGGAAACAAACCAGTCCTTAAAGCCAATAAAAAAGGCATGCAACGCTCAGCTGTTGTTCTTGTTCCATCCTAGCTTGACACGCTCATAGAAACGATTTCAGATCTTCACTGTTCACCCTTTTATTCGCGAATTGGGCGCCGATGCTGCCTGTTTGCCAAGTCGCATGCTCCAACATCTGCTCCGTCAAGTTTTTGCTCCTGGTCCTGGCCTGAGCCTTCCAGCTCTTCCGCGGCTTCGAAAATCCTCAGACGGTGGGAGCACCGGTGCTTCTGGTGACTCCGGGTGAAATCCGCTGGTCTGATGGTGAAATGGAGTTGTTGAGTGATATGCGTGATCTTATCAGTGTTCACGATTGTTCATGGCTGTTCATACTGAAGGGATGTGCTACATGTCTCCTTTCCTCGCGTCTTTTGAGATCCAGTGCCATGCGCCTTTTCTCCATCTGAGGCGTGCACCGAAGCAGCCGCATTGCCTCAGGTCCATGGTTTCAACCCTAGTCTAACAAGATCTTTCTGATGCACAACGTCCTCCAAGGATGAGCAAAACATGGGGGCGGGTGTTTACATAGAGGGTTGAGAAACCCATTTGACAAGTGGAAGTGGGAGGCCTGGGTGACGAGACTTAGCTTGTCTTCCAGTATGTCATCGCGTATGGCATCGCGCCGTGCTGCGCCAAATCGCACCAAGGCACAGGAACATCAATATATGGTGAGGCATGGGATGCTCGCAACAGCTTCAGCAACGGCCTCCCATGTACTTACTAAGACAGAAAAGGCTCTGAAAAGGCATGCGCTGTGTTGAAACTTGACGTGGTGCTAAGATTAGGCTGGCTAACCTGGAAAGGACTGTTCAATATGCCATCTGCAACCGTTCACCAACTAAAGTCCTTTGAGCCGCCAGGGGAGAAACAGGAAAAAACAGCAAAGTGAGAGCATTGGACTCATTGGACTACATCTTTTCCTCCACTGCTCCACCAAATGCTTTCTCTCCATTCACGCGAAAACTGGCAAAAAAAAAACACACTTTGAATGGTCGGCCCGAAACGCGACACACTCTCTCTCTCTCTCCCTCCGCCTCCGTCCGACCCGGGTCGGAGCCTTTCTTTCTCGGATGGCTACCACACTCGGTGCACGGGGATGCTCGCCATCGGCCCAAAAATAGGCATGAATTGGGGCTTCTTGCCGCCTCCCACCTATTCACAGGTGGCTTTCTGTGGTCCAGGAAGGTGTTTCACTGGACCATGGGGTACTTGCGTAGATTGCTCAATGTTTGCTCAACACGACCGAGTCAAGGCGCTTCACTTTGGATTGGCACCACCATATTTCCAAGCATAGAACGGCAAGATGAAGCAAGTACCCCGTCTCACTGGACATGTGATCTGCCCAATCAATAGCGGGGATCTCTAGAAACAGCGTGGATTGAAGGCCCTTCAACGTTTGCTTCACAGGCGATTAGACGTCCAGAGAGCCTAGCTAAGAGAAACATGGATGTGCTGCCTATTGTAGAAAAGCCGCCAAAGGCCTTGACAAGAGCGGGGAATGACAGAATCAGGCTGTACGTTCATGTCGAACTCTGTCCAAGACTTGATGCTACATTCCAACCAAAAGCAAAAACAAGTAAAATCTGCACGGCCACAAGTGGATTCTGCTGCAAAGGGAACCGCCCTCAAGTTCTCTGAGGGCATGACTGCAACTCTGCGGTGGCTTGTGCCAGCGGCAGGACAACCTTAGCTTGACCAGGAAAAGTTTTAAAGTCTACAGCACCCCAAGCTGATTGGACGAACCACCAGGGTGCCAAACTCCTAAGTCCTGCTGGTCCCCACTCTCAACCAAACCAACCAAAGGACACCGGCCGATCCTTTTTTCTGCGGCCACGCCACGGGGCCCAGCACCGGCTTCAGCGAAGCCTTGGCCGCGCAAAGCAAGTCCGGCACCTCGGGCGGCGCACAGCAAGTCCGACGCTTCGGCCGGACGCACCGAAGCGAAGAGATGGGGACGATGGACGTGCGTTGGCGCGTTTGGTGCGTTGGGGCGAGTGGTCGAGGTGTCTCGGACAGAGCACATGTGGCAGCGGGGGTGGGATTGGATGGTACACAAATGTTGAGCCGAACATGGGAAAAAGCCCCATCAGGAATGAATCGGGGAACCCTATCATTGATGTGAACGGAGCACGGCAAGCCACAGAAAAAGAGATCTTTTTCAATGTGCTGCAGCGCAGGAACATCTGGCGCCATTCCAGCAGCTGCACCAGGCAGATCAGTATTCTGGAGCTTGTTAAAGCTCACTTCATACCTCAGCTTGCGGCCGCTAGAACCCGAGGGCGAGTCCTCGCGTCCTCCACAAGCTGAGACGTGCTCTCCACCAGCTTTTGACCATTCACCGAACGAACCCAGTTCGAGGAGCAAAGCAACTGCTGAGCTTCCGGCTCCTGCCCCGCCCCGTTCTCGAGCTCTTCGTCGGAACCTCAGCCCAGCGAGTCAAGGGGAGGGCGGAAGGGACCACGACATCCGCCTTTCATCCTCCGGAAGCCTTTGGGCATCCGATCTGTGTTATGTCCGTTTTCGACACGGGGAAGAAGCCTGGAGGACACGGTTGGACACGCCCCCTCCATGAGTCACTCACTGCGGCCACTCGGTTCCTTTCTGGGAGACTGCACCCTCGTCGCCGTTCAGGTTCTGCTTCGACTTGCAGCAAGAAGCCAAACCAAGCCTCAGAAACTGGCTGAGAAAATGATGGTGTATGCTTTGAGAACCGTTGTCTCTGCAATAGGAGCATGAGTCAGAACTGGCAATCCATCAATCTATCAAATGGCAGGCCTTCCGGAAAGGTTGCTTGGATTTACTCCCACCCAGTAGAATGGAGAAGAGGCAGTCTGGCAATCTGCTGCCTTCATTCACTTTCCACTTTAGAATGTTTAAACTTACAAATCCCCCTCTCCACGGACTTGGAGTCGCACAAATGGACAAGACTAAGTGAGCAAGCACCAACTAGCTGCGTGTTCCTCAGATGCGAAGGCTTCTCCATTGCCATGGCCATGACTTTCAAAAAGAAGGGCACCAGTGATCCTGCTTGAAATCTCGCAGAGTCGACTGTCCTAAACTTGGAGTCACTAACATCGAATCAAAGCCGCCACCAACATCCAACATATTTTGAGATCCAAATGGCACCCTGCAAATGTTTGCTCGACTACTGGGGACGTGGCTGTCTCAATTCTTCAACTGAAAACAGCTTGGCCAGGGCCATCACGCAAACCTCTCACGCTTGGAGCTCGAGCGTCTCCGGCACCGAAGACGACGTGCCGGCACCGAAGGTGTGGGGTTTCTTCAACAGCGACTCCATGGGCTCCATGGGATCGCTAAACAGAAAGTCGGCCACGAAACACGGATTCCGGCAAAGGGAAGTGGCTCCTAAGCATAAATCAAGACATGAAGGCGGAGTAGATGTATATATCTGTAAAAATTCAGAACCAGCAAAAAAAAGAAGGCCTTCCGCTCGTCCGTTCGCAAAGGCATCTTCAGCACAGGTGGCCACACGTTGAGAAGCAAGTTACTCAACAGGCCAGCCTGGAAGGACTCTCCAAAAGCAAAGAGTTTTATGTAAAAAGGAGAGAAAATATGAGACAAAGAGATCCATCGATGCCCAAATGTTCTGTGCCCTTAAGCTCTTGGTGCTTCCCCCCACAAGCATTTCGAGAACACCCATCTACGTCCATCAACTCTCAAGTCTTGCTCTCACCCAGCCTGTATAGAGTCGAACAGTGCTATCACTGACTGATTCTTATGTATGCAAAGCCTCAGTTCAAGCACAGTTTCAAGAAAACAGAGTCTCGAGGAAGGGCTTCTTGCAGTCAATCTCAAGAAGAGCAGCTCATCTAATGAATTCAGGTAGGATGGTAGGATCATCAATGAATCATCCCCAAATCATCACTTTTATGAGAGTCGCGACTTGCGTCATCTGTCTCATTCAAAGGCAATGCTCAAAGCCTCCAACGAGCACGAGACCACAAAGTCCCGCTTGAACTTCGGTGACTTGCTGCTTTGCAGTCTAGTCAACCTGGGCGACAACACCGGTCGTTTGATGATATCAACTTGGATGGTGACACAAAATTACAAACATGCTGAATCTGAAAAAGAAAAATATGCAAAGACCCATCGAATGCAAGGTTTTCAGGTTGCTTAGAATAGACCTACTGTAGGTCTTGCGCGTCTCATGGATGACGAAGCTCCAGGTTGGGCTCAAGGTGTGCCCCCGACAACCAAGGTCAGCACAAAACTGTCATGAGTGTCTTGAGAAACTGCTGATAAAATTCGATGGGCAAATACTGGTACATGGCGTTCAGCCTCAGAGCAAGCATCAGCCAACATCGTTTCGCCCGTTGCAGAGCACTCAATGCGTGTCGTTTTCGCCAACAGTTCTGCATTCACTCGGACTTGAGCAAATCCAGTGCCGCTTCCTGTCGCGATATTGAGCGGCCAAGCCCCAAAGCAAAGAGAACTGGACCGTCTACATCCAGGTCGCACTGCTACCAATGCAACTCTCTGTCCTTAGAACCCTCAAACCACTGTACAAAATGGTGTAAAAAGTTGTGTATTCACATCAATTTCACATAAATTTGCCATCCCATGCAGGATGTCTTCCTTCAACACAACGGACTTCCCACTGCCTCGGTCTTCCGATTCATCAGCACGAATTGGAATCGCTCGAGAATCGCCTGCAGTGACGGCTTGAACCCCTTGGAGAAGAAGTGCCGAGAGCTTGGAGAGCTTTCCGCGCGGCTTAGATTGTCATTTCACTAGTGCAACCTAAGAGCAATTGGCCTCCAACCTATATAATAGCGATGGCCTCCAACCTACGTCCGCTTCCTCACCTGTGCGATGGCCTCCAACCTAATAGAGACTACCATTTCTGGTGGTAGACATCATTCCTCTCTCTTTGAACACGAAAACTCATCCCATCGTTCGTCGACCCCAGCATATTCCCCTCGATATCTGCCTGCATGTTCGACCTCAGCAGCTCTCCAAACCCTGCATGCTTGGTGAAGTAAGCACCTTAGGGTCGGAAAAGATGACCGAGCACGTCAAACAACACACCACAAAAATCAAACAACGGTTGAGCGAATTGCTTTTTGATCCGGGAATATCCCTTGACTCTGGACTTGGAGCAAAAGGACACTCCAAAGTGGCCCAGTGGACTTGTCTTGGACACTTCTGAGCTTGAGACGCAGAAGTCGAATCAGTCCTGGCACATTTGCCTCAAGTCGTCCACGGCGTAAAGAGCTGAGTTGAAACCATTCAATTTGTTTTCTTCCCTAGGAACAAGGGCATCGCTACTAGTAACAAGGGCATTACTACTAGGAGCAAATAGCGACTAGTAACAAGAAGCTACTAGGGGCTCCTGGCATCGCTACTAGGAGCAAGGACGCTACGAACGGGGCTCCTGGCCGTACTACTAGGAGCAAGGACGCCACTAGTAACAAGAAGTTCAAACAACTAGACCTCCCCACGGGCGAACCACCACGGGCTTCGGCGTTTTGGACGCACCGAGCCTGAGCTCGCCAAAGCTCAGGGGTCAACAGCCTGGCGTCAACACAAAACGGCCGGTTGGGGGCTCTACAAACCTGCATCCACCGGCATTGAGCCACAAGGAAGAATTGAACAGCGATCCAGGATTCTCTACCAAGGCAACTGAAATTCATTCTGGGCATCTCGCTTTGACCCCACATTCAGTGACTAACTATGTATAGATATGATGTATAGATATGCCTGTCATCACGATCTATCTCCATCAGCTGAGCACATTGAAGTTCACTGCTTCTTTGATAGCAGCATCCCATGCTGCTGAACCCCTTCAGAGATGTCAGACATCTCCCATTCCCAGCACCTGGCAAAAAGCTCTGTGTACAGCGGCTTCACATTCGGAGAAGCCTTAGGATCCGCATTCCATTTGTGGCAAATCTGGTGAAGTACAAACTCCTCAAAGCCTGAGACTTGGACATCAAGCAGGAGACCCATTATCTGAAACGTGTACCTGGTATCATACCAGATGCAAGATTTACTGATTGAAACATCAGATCCATTCGGATTTCCGGTCTTCGTTTGTCACAACTTCTTCGTGGGCACGGCAAAAAGTCCACCACATTTCTCTCCTTAGACAGCACAGAGTTCACCAGCCAGCCAGGCCGCCAAGCTCGGTAGTTTGGCAAGCTCACGCTGTGGAGGAAAAGACATGTCGGACTTTCCACGAAAACTGACTTTGGCCGGAAATCCCTGCAAAACTCCAAGACCAAACAAGATTAAGGTTGTTCGGCCATGCAAGCTCACATTGAAACCACATGCGCCTTGACTCGAAATAGCACGTCGCACGTAGAGGTGCGGCATAGCAGAACTTTGCATGGCGAGAACCGAGGCCCTCGCTAAGATCTGCCCAAAGACAGGCAGCAGGGCGCTCTCAACCTCTGCCATCCAAATGATATGTGGAAAATTTTATGCCACAAGGTTCGAGAATGACACTGCACGTGTCTTCTTAAAGGAATCAGCTCGACAGTTGATCTGGGGAGAAAGTAAAAGACCTAAGGAGGCACAGCTCATTGTGGATCAAAACTCATTGACCTTGAGAAAGACTCCCCAGGCAAATTTAGCTCATTGGCACGCCCAGCCGTTGATCTGTGTTTGCCTTGAAAAAGGGACCAAGTCTTCAGATAGAATCATATCTGTGCTTCACCTGCAGTCCAAATCCAAAACGGTTGCAAAGCAAAAGCCTGTCGAAAACGGGCTCCCGGACCGTGTCGGGTTGCGTGGGCACGCAAACCTTGACGATCGAAGCCACTGCCTCGTGGCTTCGGGAGTTCGGGTGACCGAATCGGGTCTCTGCCAAAATGTCCAAGATCCAGTCTGAAATCATTGTTGCTATATTATTGTATGCCCAATATGAGTAAATGATCCACAAACTGGGTATCAATGTCATGTTGATTGCATCTTCCACCAGCTACTACTATATATTGGGTCTATCCCATTACCAGTAACAGTGGATCCTTGTTCAAAAATAGTGATAATTGTTTACGGGTCCTGTGACAGGTGAAGTTCAGACAGACCCAAACTATATAGCAAGATCTAGTAACTGAGTAACTCGTCAGAAATAGACCCCCACCGCACCTCGAAGAGGTTGTGGTTGAAAACTGGATTTGAAGGGTTTGCTGCCATAGCAATGAGGATGGCAGAGAGAGGCCCCAGCCTCAGTGGCAGAATTGGCAGAAGGGGCTGAGGCATCTCTTCCTGCAGGTGTTGAACTCGATGCACATGAGCAGCGGACAAAATTACTTGTGTAGCCAAATACCATTTGACATGATTATCGTTTTTGGTGGGGTCCATATCGTTCTCCAATGTTTCTCCAAACCGCAGTTAGCATAGCATACCGGCACATAGACTAAAACACAACATATAACTCACAACCTGAGATTAGAGTCTTAGAGGCTTGCAGTGCTTTCTGCACAGGAATGGCACAGCACTTGATTTATGCACTTGGGTTCTTGTGGCACTGGGCTGTGCAAGGATCACAACACATAAGCGGGAACCTAGTAGCTCGGCCCATGAACAAACACTAGTCACTGGTAATGTGGAGAAGTTGGTCTACGGAGTGACTGGCGTGACATTTAGGTTATCGTTTGCTTATCGTTTGGATTATCGTTTGGGAAGCTGTCTGGGGTTATCATTGGTGAAAAGTTGTGCCCATCGGTTTAGCTCAAATATGCTCAAATAAACATGCACATGAATAACATATTGTAACCACAAACGTCTTTGTACCCACTACAGTACGTCTTAGCAAGATTAT
Source organism: Durusdinium trenchii (assembly GCA_963970005.1). Classification (NCBI taxonomy): domain Eukaryota; class Dinophyceae; order Suessiales; family Symbiodiniaceae; genus Durusdinium; species Durusdinium trenchii. Next base: position 334,797 of record CAXAMN010021485.1, on the reverse strand, counting down.
CGTTTTTGGTGGGGACCATATCGTTTTCCACAGAAACGAAGCCCTCAACATAGGTTTAGGGTCATGCCGTGACTAAATAAGTCAACCAATAATTTTGTCCGTCGCTCACATGACGTATTCAGTTTTCAAGCTAAGGTGGCGGCATTGCGAGACCCGTCTCTGCTCCCTGGAAGTACAGTGTTGGTTCAGGTTCACACAGCACCGTTGAATGCGCGGCCAGCAAACTGCAAAAGACACTCGGCGCTCCTGTTGCTTCAGGAAGGCAAATATTCTTGCCACAGTCCTGCCAAGGGCCAAGTTTGTCAACAAATGAGTGATTCATGCTCGATTGCAAATTGCAGTTGGACATTGAATTGCACGAACCGTAACATGCTGCGGCCTCATGAGATACTCGTTCATGGGTATCCCCTGCAGTAAAATGTGGCGTGAAAACCCAACCATTGCAATCTGCGGCTACCAAGCTTGCGTGCTCAAACTAGCACGCCACTTGATGACTTTCAGCTAGGTGTGTTGAAACCTTCCTTTGCAAACAGTCCAAGTACAGAATCAACTGCCTTGTTCCAAACCCCTCTTCACACAAAATCCACTGCCTTGCTCGCAGCAATGATTTGCAGAATGGGCTGCACCATCTGAAGTAAAGGCCCCTTCATGGACCTAGGAGCCACATCAAAACTGAAAGTTCCACACCTTTCCCATCTTTCCCGCAGAAGAGTTTCCGCGCATGTGGAGCAGAGGGCAATGTTTAAGATGTGATGTGAAGAATTCAAGTTCTGTCTTTCTTTCTTTCTGTCTGTCTTTCTTTTTTTTCTGTCTTTCTTTCTTTCTTTCGCTCTTTCTTTCTTTCTGTTCTGTTCTGTTCTGTTTTCTGTTCCAGCTCCTGTTCCTGTTCCTGTTCTGTTCCTTTCCTTTCCTTTCTGTCCGTTCTTTCCTTTCTTTCCTTTCTTTCTTGCTTTCCTTTATTGCTTTCTTTCTTTCTTTTCTTTTCTTTCCTTTTATTTTCTGTTCTGTTCGGTTCTTTTATTTTTTTTTCTGTTCTTTTCTTGTCTGTTCTGTTCTTTTCCGTTCTTTCTTTCTTTCTTTATTTCTGTCTCTCTCTCTCTCTCTCCCTCCCTCTCCCTCCCTCTCTCTCTCTCTCTCTTTCTCCAAAGGATAACCTCACTCCCGTGTCCTGTAGATATTGACCATTGAAATCCTCACTCCACCACAAGATCAGCCCCCAACATGGGATCGTAGCGAGGTGCCACCTGTCCCTGGTCGGATGGGCGGACAGAACAAAGTCCAAAAATCTGTTGTATCTTTGCTACAGTGGAAAAGGTCTTGGTCACGTCCTTTACAAGACTGGGTTGCTTGGGTTGAAACGATCGATGAACTATACAGCTGTCTTGCAACCTGATTGAGGGGCTCAAGGCTATTGGCTATTGTGCATGAAGTCGGGGAAAGCGAGGTCCCTTGGATTCAAGAACTGCATTCACCAAGTCTTTATCCAAGGATGTGGGCATTGTGGGCATTTACATTCCTGTCGTGTGAGCCAACGATGGGGGGGAGCACAAGTCGCACAAGTCCCTGTCGTTGACCCCCCTTTAGGAGTATGAAAGTGTTCAAAACTACAGTAATTGGAGTCGTTTAACGATCTCGGGAGTCTTATCAGAGTCTTATCAGCGAAAAAGCATTTTTCTCAATCAATCTCGGGAGCGGCCACGCCACTTTTCTCAAGCGCTCCAACTGGCTGAACCGCAGGAAACCAATTCAGCAGCTCTGCTGACAAATCGAGGCGTAAGCTGCAGAAGTCAGAACCACTGCTGCGACCCTTGCTTTTAGCTCATCCAAAGGCTGCCAATCAAGGCAAACCTCGAGGGAGAAGCAAGAATATCTCAATAGTGATGATAACCCGGAACAGTGCGCAAACAAACGAAGCAAAACACATCCAGAATTACCCTATGTTGGCCTCGTCGTTCATCAAGATCCGCACAATCCGTGGCTTTTCATCGATCTCAGCTGTCTCTATCCTGGGCTAAGCCATGTTGCTGGCTAATTGTCCACACAACTTTCGATCTAGAATCTAGTGCGTTTTACAGCACATTCTACTACTAGCAGGCAAATCCTGTCGAGTTGCAAAACCATAGACGCATACAACGGCCATTGGTTCTTGTAGACACCCAAAGCAACCAAAAACGCTGTCATCATGTTGTCATGCGCTGCCAAGAGTGTGATGCGGTGACCAGGCTCTGACAAGAAGTCCATCACTTCCTCTTGGGGCTGTGTACAAGATAAAATAAAGCTTTGCCAGGTAAGCAGTCGTGGGGGCATCTCCCATCGGCCCACTGCGTTGCTTGTCTGTTCACACGGTCACTGTTTGGGGCTGGTGAGGGCTCTCCCGGAATTCCCCGTTCGCACCCCTCACCCGAAACTTGCGTCTGAACCCTCAGTTTTCAAGGCTTGCTCATGATCTCGATTGAAGAGACAGAAGCAAATGAGGGAAGGCCAGTTCATCTGGTAGAAACAGTCTGCAACTACTGGTTGGTTGGTAGAGAAATGTGCAAAGGATTCTTGTGGCCCATGTGCTAAACGAGTGAAGCATGGTCGTTGTTCCAAGAACTCGTGGCCTGGACAAGCCGTCCAGCTGCCAAGCGCAGCAGCTCTTCATTGGAATAGACTGCAGCCTGGAAGCGCATGCAGCATTGAGGTTGCCCTAAACAATCATCTCCAGGATTCTGTCTGGTTTTCCCGGAAAGATGATGCTGGTAAACCCGTGACCATCCTCCAATATCCTTTCACATCCTTTCACCAATCAGTGTTTGTTTATTTCTCGACAATGCCTCCAATGTTGCTTTGTAGTTCTCGACTGCTTTGGTCATCTCCCACTCAACACCAGGGATCGCTCCGATTTCATCTCGGTGAACGCAAAAAGGCGTGAAGTCCTGGATTTCTCTCCTCAGCAACATGGGTCAAAATGGAGATTCAGGACCCACCCATCAGGTGGAATTTTTGGATCCGTGAACTGAGTCGATTCATCCACCACTCCCAGGTCCCAAGTGCTTCTGGGGGGAGACCCAGGTGACGCTAGAAAACATTAATCAGACGATCGATTTTGAAGCCCATTGCTGCAGTGATTCATGGGTTCTTTGCCCATGAAGGGAATCAGCATCATCTCCACCTTCTCTCGCAGCTGTTTCAGCTCACCTGCATTGGCAGCTTCAATAAGGGATGCTCTCAGCTTGGCATAGCGCCAGCAGGTGCCATCGTAGTTTGGGAGCAACGTCTGACTTCTCGGTGCAGGGACTTGCACAGGAGCCTCTGATCCAAAGCCCCGCAAGACACAGGATGCTGTTTGGATCGTTCGGCGAAAGTCCTTGCGCTGCTCGTTTGTACTGGTTGGTTTTGGAAAGGCCTAAACATCCACCCTCCTACCAACCTTAAACATCCGCCCCCCAAGTGTGACTGAGGCAGACACAAGTAGTTGCCTGAATCCCAAAATCGACTCTCCCATGAACAAAATTCAGCTTCCATCGACAGGAAGGCTTTTCAACCACAAAAAAGAATTGCTGCTCTGTGCCCTATCGAGTGGCAGTACTAAAGGCACGGATGCTGGCCATAGGGTAGCGGCGCCTCAACTCCGCCCCAGCACTACGACATTGTCTATATCCCAACGAGGTGAGCTGTCCCAAAGGACCTGCACATGGGCTGATGTCTTCAGACAAGTCATGAGACAAGACATGCACTGATGCTTCAATTTTCGTGAAGCACTGCCACGAAGTCATGCCCACACATGCCGGCGCCGAATAAACATGCCGTGCCTTCACCGTTGAAGGATGAATAGTTATTGTGGCCTTCGCCCTCGTTTCGCTCCACACGCACCGAATCCATCTCAGCTTGCTCTCGCTCCGTGGGCAGAAGAGATCTCCACACAGAGGCCAGGTGGGATACATCCAAGTCTCCTCAGCTAAAAGAGGGTTAAGAAGACTAGACTAGATCCACTTCTGAAAGGCAAGTATGTGTTTGACAAGAATCTGAACATGATTGATTTGAACCAACGTCTTTTTGTCTATAACTGATTCATCAAGTGTCCAAACTGCTCTCGTACCGGAGTTCTGTCCCCATGCCGCATGAGAATGACAACCTGCCCACAACTCTCTCAAATCTACCCTAAACACTGCACCTGCTTCGGCCTAGCCCTACATCTACGACACAAATCTGTCATCCGCCCGTGCCTGCTTTGGGTGTTTACTTGGCACTGGCGGATTCAGCGTCGGATCAAAAGCCCAAACAGGGCCTTTCCTTGGGATCAGAAAGCACCTACCTCATGCACTTCGTTGCGGATCAAAGCCCACACCAAAATGAACTGAATAGTCTATTTCAAATGTTCATATACAGTGGTTATGATTAATGACAGGTTTTGGTGAAACAACTGCAGCCTGAAGACACTTCGCACGGGCGTTGTGTGTCAGCATCATATTCCGACCTCTGGCATTTGGCACATCGGTGCCCTCGGCCCTGATGCAACCTCATGGTTTTGCAATTGGTCAACAAACACGTTCGTAGCTTCTTGTTACGACTGGTAGCGATGCCAGGAGCTACTAGTAACTAATAGCGTCCGATTTCCCTCCGTTCGTAGCGATGCCTGCCCTTTGTTACTAGTAGCTTCTTGCTAAAGCCAGTGAAGGTCCAAGTCAAGTTTCTTTCAAACATCCAAGTCTCGGGCACATCTTGGCAGTTGACGGTTCCACACTCACACTCAAAAGTGTGTGAAGCATGTGAAAACGATCTCTTCTTTGATCCAATCATCCCGTTGGAATCCAAACTAGGCAAACCATCTTGAGCTTGAGCCAGAAGTCCATTAGTCAGCCACTGCTTGGTAAAACCAAATGAAGCACCTCCAACCAGTGGAAGCACCTCCACTGGGTTCACTTCCCCCAGTCGACACACCTGTACAGGGTGTTGTGGACTCGTCGGCCTGTGGGGTCTTGTCCTTCACTCTGAGCAGCTTCTCGATGCAAATGGCAGCATAGGTGTGCACCTGCCATTTGCATTATCCCTCTTTTCACCGGTTGCCAAATGGATTCGCAGGAGAAGCATTAAGCATTTTGCCAAGTTGTACAAAATCGGTTGCATCTGTGGTATTGTCCAACTAGGAGCGATGCCACTGCACTTTCTGCAGTGATGTGTTTGCCTGGCCACAAGTCTTCAACCCCAACTGGCCCACTCTGCGAGCCAAGCATTTTCTACAGTCCTGCAGAACCTTCAATACAGAAGTATTTACACAATAAGTGCCACACAGATTGCAGGAAGAAGCTGGCCTTCAGAGTTCGATTAAAATATGTCTGAGGCCACCAGCTTCAAAGTGTTTGAAGGATTCATCGAGCTTGGGCCACCAGCTGATTTGTTCTCTAGGAAGCTGGTTCCTGAACACGGTCACGAACCTTAGGATGTCACGAGAAAAATGGCACTTTCACTTGGCCGGCCGACCAAGTTGTGGGGTGTGCGACCAAGACTTGTTGATCGTCCCTCTTTTCGCTGCATATCAATCATAGCAAGTCCGGGTCGCAGATGTGTCATCTATGAATTGTCCCACTTGCTTTGGCTTTGGGTGCTTTTGTCGCATCCAAAGCCAAAGTGCTGAGTGGATCCCCCTTTCCCCATCATCGGATCGATGTCCAATCCGAGGCACTTCAGACATGAGGCTCGAAGCACCGGACGTTGTGCCTGGCGTGACAACGAAAAGCACGGAACATGTGTGCGTTTTTTGCGCAAGATACGCACGTTCACATCCCAATTGGAGAGTCTCCAAATCGGTTCTGCCCGACGAAAGCATGGTATTGTGGTAGGCCACGTTTAAAAGAAAGGAAAAACGTATGCTGATGCTGTGGTATTTGGAGATGGAGCAAGCAAGCAAGAATTGGCTCCTCGCCAAGACAAGAGTTGGCAAAGGAAGACATCACTTCGAGACATCCCTGAAGGAACCACAGGTATCTGTTCTTTTCATAATTCTAGCAAGCAGGCGAGCCCACCAGAGGTTCAGAAGTGAGCTCTGGAACCACCAGCGAACTAAAGAAATCCAGCCTCAGTTGGTTAAAAGACCAAACACCTCAATTATCATTCGTAAAATGCTTTGCCTCCAGAATGCCGCTGCCAGGCACAAGAGATCGACGCATTCTTTTCCGTCAACAGGGATCTTGTTTCGGATATATCTTCAGCCAAGAGACACGTTGACATTCTGGTTTGTGGCAGTGACTCCTTCCGAAGCATCAGTGTCATAAGAAATGGGTTCATCTGTTTCACAAAACCAGAAGCTAGTTGAATAAAGCTAAATGAAGCTGTGGCGTACCCTCTCGGTGGGTCTGCTCCCGCACTGCCATGGCAATGCAGAGAAAAATGCAGGCATCCTGGCACAGTACGCTGTGAAAGGGAGGCAAACATGTCTCTGCACAACTGACAAAACAAGTAATGAGTAAATAGAGTCAAGGGAGTACATGTGCTTTAACCGTCCGGTAGAATCTCTCAGTCTCTGGGTAGCTTTTGGGCTCAGAGTCCATCGCAAATATCGAAGCTAGGCTCTCTTCCACTACAAAAACAAGTGAGTCCCACAAGACTATGGAAAACTCCTGTGTTCCTGACAGCCTAGAGGATTGCTAATTCATCCGTAGGTAATGAAGTGGAACTCATCCCCTGCGCTTCGTTTTGGAGAAACTCATCCGTCTACGCTTGCTCCCTTGTGGACATCGCTTTTGCACCCGCGACCAGCGGCCCGCGACTCGTGCGGACCATTTGTGGCGACTCGTGGGCGGTCCTTGTAGCGCTCTGCCTGTCCAGCAGCAGCTTGTGATGCCTTCTCCATCAAGGCCTTCACGTATCCGATGAGGATCTCTGTGACCTTTACAAGGCGACGTGACTGTCTACCACTCAGCACTCCGACCACCGCAACAGTGTGGTGGCTTCTCACGAGTCAGACATACGATGCACCATGTAAATTAGTTAAAGAACTCGATAAGCCCAAGCAAACAAATCAGCATTGCCTTGGCTTCATTCACCTTTCCCATGGCCTGCCGCAAACGTCTCTACTGTGTTACTTTTTCCATGGCATCGCTTGGAACGATCAAGAATGTCTGAGGGAAGACCCCCTGGTGATCTCAGAAACGTGTGGTACTTCTTCCGTGGGTGACCGAGCCGTTGATCGTTCGGTGCAGGCGTTGAGTCACACAGTCTTTCAGTGTCTTTCAGTGTCTTTCAGTTGCGCCGCAACCACCTTGACCAAGTCCATTGAGCTTCGCCGACGCGTCTCCTGAGACAACAGACCCACTCACAGCGGTCAGCTGCACTGCATCACTCCAGCGGTCAGCTCCTGGTCAGCTGCTTCCATGTCGCGCCGCACGTACCTTGCATCAATCGCCAGACATGTCTCAACGATTTCGTCTTTGAAGCAAAGCCTTTTCAGAGAACCTTGATTGTTCAAACCCAAAATGACCCCTTTGTCCGTCCCTCTCATGAGCCACTCGCACTCACCTGACCAGCTCTTCAGCGCACTCGAGCGGATTTTCCTCAAACAGCTCCACATCCGAGTCCCGCAGCAGGACATTGGGGAAAACCACCTGCAGCGCTGGAGCAAAGCAGAGCACTGGAGCAGCGTGATGGACCGGAGAAGCACGTTGCGCTCTCTCCATCCGAAAGCGCCTGGGTTTGGAGCTACATCTAACTCACTGGCATCCTAACACCCAACTCACATATCCTGGCACCACATATTCAGCAGTACAACTTCGATGACGCCTTCTCGCAAATGCCCGACAAGACGTTGGGATCCTGTGCGGGGGAATATGGTGCAGGAAAGATTTCTCTGAACAAGCGGCCCAAGCGAACGGAAATGTCTATCAGCTTGTGAGTTTACCGTGGATTTCAGAACTTAGATCTGATGATCTGACTCATGTAAGTTGAAATGTCAACCTGCTTTTAGATCTGGCATGATCTAGGACCTCGAAGGGTGACTGTGGCCACTGAGTGGCGGCAGTGGACCTCATGAGTGGCGGTGGTTGGCTCAGAGCGTGTGGAGATTGCAATGGGAACCTGTTCTGCCTCTACACTGAAGTCTCTGCAGAAGCTCTCTGGGTCTTCCTGCGATAAGAAGTGAATGCCTTTGGCAACCAGCTGATCATTTTTCTCCTGGAAATCATCACAAGTGGCTGCGTACATCTCTCAGAGCTGCACTGTATACTACAAGCACATACCCCAGGTGAGATTGGAAACCATGAACGTGTGGATCAACATGTTGAGTTGACCAACATCGGATCCCAATCCGATCTCTCGTGATTTCTCCTGCTGATCCAGGCCAACGAGCAGCGTCCAAACCTCGACCGTTGGAAACCGACAAGTCGGCGCCGACCGTTGGTCAATCTGTGGAAAACTCGCTGCAACCGACCTCCTTCACACAGGGAAGTAGGAAAGGCATGAACCTGGCTGTGCGGTCAGGTAGGAAATTCCGTCTGATTTGGAGGACCGTAGTTTAAGGCTGTAAGGTGCAGACTCTTCCTGATACTTCTCCTTATAGAGCTGGGAATTGGTGAATGAATGTTGCCATGTCGCTTCTCAAGCTTTGTCTCAGAACGAAAACTCTTGCACTGTCCGCATTTCTAAATACACACGATCAATGAAAGAACATCGAAGCAGCTTGCAGCTTTTAGGCCATGCATCTGCGTACAGCACAAAGCACTCGCAAATGGCACCTTTGACCTCAGTCAAACGGCTCGCTCAGCCCATAGAAGTCATGAAGTCATGGCAGCCATGGGCGAAACCATGCGCACCTGTTCGAGCAGCCCCTGCTGACCTTGCCCAGCTACAGCCTGTACCGAGTAGCACTACAAGAGTGCTCGAGTGACACCGAAGAGTTGTTTGAGTTTTTGGATGGATGGGAGCTGTGAGTCCCTCTCCGAGCTATAGTGCACTTAATGGCAACACTCAACACTCGAAAAACAAAAAAATCTTGGGACCCATGCAAAAGGAAACCAAAATCGCTGACTCTACGCAATCAGCGGCTCCTCGTGCTGGAACTTTAGCAACTCTAGAAAACCTCTGAAGTATTCCTGCAAGGCTCAGATGGCTTTACCCGAATGCAGACCGGCTACATCCGGCTCAAGCAAGTTGCTCTCCTTTGATCACTCAAACCACTCAAACCATTCACCTCACAACAACCTGTCCTCTCTGTGATCCTCAAAAAACTCTGGTAAGTCGATCACATTCAGAGAAAAGAACGCTCCTGGTGCAGGCTCGAGCACGCATCAAGATCAATGATTTCAAGCTTCGAGTCTCCCGAATGAACAACTAGAGCTTCAAGAATGAGAATGTGTACAGTCTACGGTATACCATCAGCAGCGCAGTCAAATCGAAGTCCTATGGTTGCCAAGAGGAGCTCAAAATGAGTCACTAACCTTACGTCGAAGGCTTTGGCTTCGGCCCAAACCGCGTGGAGCCCTGTGCGCCCGGCTGATCCGCCGGCAGCCCGCCCAAGACCCGCGTGCACGTGGCCTGGGGAGTGAGTCATGAAGACATCAGACCTTCGACATGGCCTGCTCGGCACCAGACAGTAAAGACCGCTAGGTGGGTCTCTTGAAACCCAGTCACGGTGTACCTTGACACAGATCTTCCAAGCGCCAAAGCGCCAGGGCGCAACGCGGGTCGGGCGGTTCGGCCAGGCGGTTCGGCTGAAGGGCGCACTTCACCTCTCGGAGCAGATCTTCCGATCGCGCCTGGGCTCGGAACCTGAGACGGGAATACGGAGTGGCGTGAAAAGAACAGTCTCTAAGGCATTATTTAAAGAACGGCAAAGAATCAAAGATGTCTCTGTTCCAAAGATTGTTCTGGATGTGCAAGACAAGAGTGTCGCGGAGAGACACCGGTCTTACTCAGGACCGAGCTTCAGAAAGACTGTATGTGCAGTCTGCATGGTTCCCTTCAAGATGGACATGTCCTTGTCAGTCAGAGGCAGCATGATTACAACGCAATGAGTTGGATATTTGACTGTCTTCCACATGGCAAACATGAAAGCACAAACCATCTCTGAAAGCTTTGGCTTTTGGCCTGGGAGGTTTTGAGGTGCTGAACCATCTCTGGCAGCAGTGACTGCCACTCCTTACAACACCGAAGACTGCAAGCAAAATTCATTGGCAAACTTTGCGGGGCTCGAGCAGCTGGGTAGTCGGTGATCGAAATCTCCTCTAGTCCAGCTGAGAGCTGTACCTAGGAGGGCTTGGAGAAAGACATGGTCAAGCCAGGGCTTCGCAGCTGAGCATAGTACCTGCACCTGTTTTGGCGCCTGCAGCATTAAAGAAAGGATGTGCTGCTTGATGGCCTCGACAAGCACAAGCTTCTGCTGCAGCGCTGCTCAAGCAGATTGGAAAACAAACCTGCCACATTATATAGCTAGCGCGAACGACTGCAAGCCGGCACACAAAGGAGCCTGTCGATCAGAGGATGAGATACCGCCACCAGCACCTTCCACACACCTGTTCGAACTGGACAGGCAATGTGCGGCAATGTTGGCAAACAAACTGTGTTTGCCTTGTATAACCACTGTTCCAAAGGTTGCAGAAAATTGGATCGCTCAGTTCAAGACCACTGGCGCTTAATGTAGTTTTTGAAGTAGATTGCTCCAGCTTGCCTCGAAATGACATGGAATGGACATAAATGTTTTGCGAAATTCCATGTTCTCCAGACGCTCTCTTTCGAAACATGGCCTTGCAGAAGTGTCTACACTGCCCGAGCGCAAGAGTTCGAGCAAAACAAGGCCAAACCTTGGCAAGAACAATAAAATAATATTTGCTGACTTATCCGACAAATGCGTGCCCCACTATATACCAGCATGCAGCACGATGAAAAAGAGAAACTGAGAGACTTGTGAATCTTACTGATCAATGGCTTGGCCAAGCCGCCCTGGCTGCACTTCTGCAGCTCTAAGCTGTTGTTCAGCCGACCTCATGGCCTCAGACAGAGTAATTAGTTCTGAAAACATACGCTTGTCGCCCCTCCCCGATTCCCTTGGATCCGATGAACGTCATCTGGACCAGGTTTGGGGGATCTCACAAGTGCTCCCACCACCACAGGGCTACAAGGATTGGTTCCAACGCTCGACCTCGCAAAGTCTCAAAGCTCCTTTGGTTTGACCTTTCATTTGCTAGAGAATGTTTCTTTGTGCACAAACATCATCCCGTGCAGATATCAAAAATTGCCCAAAAACTCGAGTTTCAGTCAGAAAGAGACACCGTTTCAACCACGATCAACACATTGTGTCTATTTTTTCGGCCTCCATGTTGCCAGCCACTGTTTGTGTCAGCAACTGCGCAAGCTGCGCCATCTGGGCAGCGTTCGCCATGATTGGATGAAATATTTTGAGAAACTAAACTAAACCACTGGAATATCGATTGTTCTTGGTGGGAACAATTTTGATTGAAACCAAAAACATCAAAACCGGATCCTGCAAAACAACCACGCTATGTGAACTCTACAATTTGGGCCGAAATGTGCAAAGCTGTCTATGCAAAGATCGGACATGCTCAAGACAGGTTCCCTGTCCACATCAATCTTCTCCTTGGTCCCTCTAGCATTTTTTGTGTTTGTTTTACTATTTGTCTTCTGATTTTTGTCATGTTTTCTTCTTATTATGTTTATTTTGCTTCTTCTTCTTCTTCTTCTTCCTCTTCTTCTTCTTCTTCTTCGTCTTCGTCTTCCTCTTCTTCTTCTTCTTCTTCCTCTTCCTCTTCCTCTGCTTCCTCTTCCTCTTCCTCTTCGTCTTCGTCTTCCTCTTCCTCTTCCTCTTCGTCTTCGTCTTCGTCTTCGTCTGCGTCTTCGTCTTCTTATTTTTTTAATTATTACGATTTTTGGATAATATGTTTTCATGTTTTATTGTTTTTGTTATTTGTATTTTTTTTTCTTCTTCTTCTTCTTCTTGACCACTTTGTCCACGTCGAGTGAAGATGTCACACCTCTCTCTTTGTCCAAACTGTGTCAAGACTAGTCTCTTCTTGGATACTTTCATCTTGCTCACCATGACCATGTTCATGTTCTTGTCTTTCCTGTTCTCGAGCTGTCTCTGCGAAGTTTCATCCACTGCCGCCAGCTTGTTGAAAAGGTAGCGGGAAATGTCCGCCAAGCCATGAATCTGTCAGAATCAACATCTCTCCACTCCTTAAAGTGCCATAATGCATGTACCCTTCTCCAAATTTCAGCCGCCAACATGGTGTGGTGGTCTGCAACCTTGCTGCTGTGCATTTCCAGATGTCATTTTTGTTCTCCTTCTGTCATGTCGATGTCGAAAAAGGCTGTGTGTGGTTGTCTGAACCCAGTACGTGTAGCTCCAAGTCCATCAAAGAGACAGCTCGACCAACAAAAAACATGCAAAGCAACCAAGCCACCAAGCAACAACGCAGAAACAAGTCATGAGATCTCAGGGTCAGATTCCTTCTGCAATGACTCTGACATGTCTGATGCTTTGGGACACAGCTTTCAAGGAACCAGGGTCACAATGTCACGCAAGATCTCTTCTTGGCACCTGAAAACGTGCAAGCTTAAACCTGCGATGCAATGCAACTCCACAGCACAAACCTGAACTTCCAATGCAACTCCAGACCCTTGATCTGCACACCTGATCTCGAAACGCTTGCTACTGCTCTTCAATAATCTTTCTCGCTGCTCATTGCCAAACTTCAAACAGAGATGACTGTGCATGAGATCGTATTTTGGGGTCAAAATAAGGCGTGTTTCAAACGTCTCCCTCTGCTGTGTCGTGGCCTTATTGATTTGTTTTGGGGTCAGATTCCGTCCTCCAAAATGTCGCCCGTTGACGCATTTTGCAGCACCTCCTCAAAAATGTCAATCCGAGTTTCCAGGTGCAAGATGGATTGCTGCCCACGGAACGTGAAACTGCGCAAGTCCAGCGTCAACACTCCAACACGCCCAATGTTTCCATTGCGTACAACAGCGACTGTGGCGACTCCGGACTCTACAACGTTCTTGGTCTTATTTTGGATTTATTTTCCAACAAACATGGAGAGACTTTGTTGGCAAAGTTGCAAAGCATCTTGACTTCTCCATGGGTCATTCAGCTGCAAATGAAAACCTTGTTGCTGTTGCAAAGCTTGTTTGCTGTCTCCACCATTCTGGTGTCAACACTCTTGAAGTTCCTGCGCACACTGTGGTGCCCTTGGTAAACGGAGCAAATTGAAAGGCTTTCCAGAAGACATGGCTGTGAACACACAGAGGTGGAGCTGCCACCAACAGGCATGTAGCTGCAGTACTTACCAGACAAGGAACACTCCAGTTCAGAAGTGAATCAACTTCGAAATGACCCGCTCCACCTTGAGCAACTTGCAAGCTCCACGATATCTCGTCAGCACCATGGGCGTTTTTCCATTGGAGGTCCGTATGCTACTAAAAAAACAATGCCAGAAACTACCGGACGTGCGCAAGGTTCGACCCCTGCTTCGGATCCGAAAATGGTTCCCAAAATGGTTCCCAGAAAAACGGTTCGCAAGAAGAAGTGTCCAATCTGGAGCAAACACAGCACTATTTTGAGAACTGGCCCGTTGGCTCCAAACTGGGCAATTTGGATTCCACAAAACAACATGTGCCCTTCACACCCAATCCTCCAACTCTGTCTGAATCAAAGCAAATCGCCTGCAGAAACGATTGCACCAAGCCCTGGCGTGTCGTTCTGCGACACCAGCTTTGCCATTCCGCCCATGCGCCAAAGTAAGCAGACGCTCAGACGCATGACCATGGTCTTGGGTGTCCAATTCAGCATGGTAATGCTCCGCAACTGAAGCCAAATTCACAGAACCATGTTCTGATTTGCGCTGGCCAATCACTAGGCTTGCTCCATTCTGGACTGACTGGCACGTTCGGCAACTGCCATCTGAATCTTGCAGCTAATCAGAATAACACTGCAACGCACACTTGCTGCGCGCAAAGCGAAAAACGCGGGTAGCAAGCCTTATGGTAAACTACACTTCCCCTGGATCTTTAAGTTCACAGCAGGCTCTCTAAATGAGTCCGGTACAGTCCAAAACTCGTTCTCACACTCTTGCAACTCTTCAAGTCAACAACAACTCAAGCTAACGTGGTGCACTCCCTCGCGTCCTTTTTACACACACTTGAGCCAAAAGTAACAGTCATTCAAAGACTGTACATATGCATACTACACAAAAGCAAATCTTTACAAAAAAACTTCTAAACACTCGAAAACGCTAAAGAACCCTTTCAACTTTCAAGAAACAAACTACCGTGTTAAAGTCCGGCTCTCTCCTTTGCAGAACACAAGCCAAACAACACAAAACAACAACAACCAAACAAAGCAACAAGCACGAGCGAGGTGGCCATCCGACAAATGGATTTCTTCACCCCCTCTTGAACATTCCGCTCGGAACTATAGGCTGACATCAAGCCTTCTTATTTTTCTTCAGTGAGGACAGACACTTCGAACACGAGTCTTTCGACATTGGTGCAACCATGCCTTTGCAAGACGGATTCAAAAGAACCTTGCTCCCACTCACTGGGAACTAAACCTTCTCACACACTGCAATGGTATACCACTCACCGTGGTAGGCTCTTTCTTCAAACGGCTAAATTCAGCACGCTCACGACGCCGACTCAGACAGCAGCAGGTCAGCAGGCTGCCACAAATGACTCCCGCTGCAAAGACCATAGCGGCCGCGGCTTCCAAGCTAAGCGCAGCAAGCATTGTTCCCACATCCAGGGCCATCATCATACCTCAGGATGGTATGGGCGAAACATCAAACTTGCGGTAAGCAAAAACGTGTGCTGTTAATTCGGCTTTACATCCTCTAAGGATTAGCTCGCAAAGCTTCTTGGGACAATGCTGCGTCTCTTTCCAATTGACATCTTTGGAAGACAAATGATCATTACGACCATCACAGACACAGGCCTTAAGACTCTCAAGCAAACGGGTACTATCAGTATCTATTCTCCATGTCTTCTTGACCAACTCATTCTTCTGCGTCAAATCGACTGAACACGCTTCAACGAAAGTGGAATACAGAACTCTTTCTCAGAAGCTCTTTCGTCTGATTCCAATAAGCGCATCGCTTTGGCCATTCAATCGCTACGAAATCAGGTTACTTCTGACAAACGCAGAAAGCCTTTCCAAAGCTTCTTTTGGGTTCGATACAACTCTCCAAGATGACCCACGTAATCCTGACCATATTTCTTGAGACAAATATATTGAAACGGACATCCTCCGGCGCACGGAATCGACGACCATAAGACAACAAGCTTTCCTTTCTTTTTGTGACTCAACATCGACTCTCTCGTCTCTTCGATTGTGCCCGTACGGGTTCCGTCATCTGCCTCCGCAATCATCAATACTTCAACACCTTCCAAACGCTCTCCTTCAGCTTTCATCTCAGATTCCGGCGACGTGTAAAACTCAACATATCAAAAGACTCTTACGCGAAACCTTCTCTAAGATCCATCACCACCTTCCGATCCAATCGTATGGAATTTCCAACGTATTCAGAAAACCTCGAGCAACCCCTACCTTCTCCAAGCGCTGCAACGTGACTGCTCTCGACAACACCTTGGTCATCAGATCGCCGCAATTCTCTGCACCTCGAACGAATGTGATGGAAATCACGCCTTTTGTAGACCGCATCCTGCAAGAAACAGATTCGAATTTTTTTCCACGAGTACGGACGCCGTGTGGGCATGATGCCCAGGTCATCGTTGAAGGAAGGAAAGAACAATCAGATGGTGGAGAAAAGAACAAGGACAACCAAAACAACCCAAAACAAAACAAAGCACAGCCCACGGGCCGAGTCTCCACCATCTTGTAGTCTTTCCTCTGTGCTAGGTGAAACAAGTGAAACGCAAACTAATGGCTAGTAAAGGGCCTGAATTCACGAACGAAAAGCATGGCGGCGCAGTCTGTGCTCTAGCAGAGTCTCCGAAAAGGCTTCAAATGGACTTTACTACTTACTAGTGACCAGCGGCCACACCACAGTGCGGCAAAACCATGGTCACGATGCAGGTTAGGAGTATCGCAATGCTCCAACGCCGGTTGCCTCCATGTCAAAATGGAGTAGCGTAGCTATGCAGTATGCCGTGGAAAAGACCTTTCTTGTAGCACAACCCATGCAACTGGTTGCACTTACAAGTCCAGAGGCATGTTACCAGTCAGTGATCACACAGTGGCGGCCATAGCAAACGACGAAAGCCTGCAGGTAAGGGTGCGAAAGGCATCCCCCCCCGGAGGGAGGTCAACTCAGCACCCGTCGGCACACAGAGGTGCCACAACGGGGTGTCTCCTGAATCCGTGAAGTGCTGCGTCATTGCAAAAAGTGATCTGCTGCGTGCAAGGCCCGTGTGAAACAGGTGAAACTTTGGACTGTCCTAGCATGGTATCTGTACCTCTTTGTACAAAATTGGTAATGTCGGACTTCAACAAAGGGAACTAAGGTTCCCCCTGGGCATCCTCCATTGCCACTCTCTACCACCCGCCTGTTAGGAACGAGGAGCTAAGGCTCTCATTCCTATTGGCTCACAGCGCTGCGAATGGCGAAAAGAGGTCGTTGTCCTACTTAGTGCTTGCGCATCTCCTTGCCGTAGCTTGCTGGCGGTGTGCTCATCCACCATTCCAGCTGCGAACACATTGCTGGTCTTTGCAGGTCTAGAGAGTCTTCTTCCCTTTGATCACTGGCATTTGCCGACAGCTCTCGGCGCTGCTTGGACTAGACGGGTCGCCCCCCTTTGTCAAGTACACATGTCCTTCGCTATGCGTTGTTTCTTTCTTGCTTGCACCTTGCTCTAAAGTGCGTGCTTGCAAGAGCGCATAGCGCCCTGGTACTCAGGGATGGAACCTGCTATGGAAGGGTACTCGAAAGGAAGGCTTGTTTTGCGATGATCCTCAGCTCCCCTATGGAATTTGGCCTGGTGTGGCTTCTGGCCTACCCTGGACTCGCGCTAAGGCGTGCGCCCAGACTCTTAATGAGCGACTGTGAGATCGCGATAGCTGTGGCCAGAAAGGCTTGTTGTCATCCAAGCCCAGGGGTATATCCCATGTCCGAGATCATATGCAGCCAGGGTGGCCATCTCATAGCAGGACAAATGGCGAAAGCATTTTCTTCAGCATAGACTCCTCGCCATTTGTGCCTTCCCGGCATTTTGGCAAGCCTCTTAAAAGCAGTGCAATCCAAGAAAGCCCTACTTCCAATGTATCTCAGTGAGGGCGGGATGGCAATCTCAACTAGGGCTGCACAGTTCATAAAGGCTTTGACTCGGATTGTATGGAGAGTAGTCGGAAGGAGGACTTCTCTGAGGCTAGTACAGTGCACAAAGGTGAATTCAGGAATTTCCTCAACCTTGGTGTTGCAAAGGTCTACACACTTAAGCAGTCGGCAACTGTCGCACGCATGCGCTCCAATAGCTACAAAATGCTTTGTGAGAGCGAGCGCGGTGATTCCCGTAGAGCTAAGACAGCCCGGTGCTAGCTCACTGGTCCTAGCTTGCAGTGCTGACCCTCGGGGGGATGGAAGCTCACTCAAGGTAAACTCAGCAAGGTTAATACACCCTTGGAAGAGGTATTGCCCAAACTTGGCTTCGCTGTTGAACCTATTTGCAACCCCTTCCGATGCATACACCCATTGCAAGGAACAGCATTCCGCAAAGGCTTTGTATCCAAAATCTCGACAACCCGGAGCCAAGACACTGTTTAGTAGTTTGCAGTCACGGAAGACATTATCGGAAATGCCTATCACAGTGGCCGGCAGTTTGACAATGCGGAGCTGTCGGCAATTTTGCCAAGCCTCTGCTCCAATGAGCCTGATGCCTGACTCTACACTGACGTGCCTCAGACGTGGAACCCCTGCCAAGGCCCCTTCTGGGACGATTTCTTCTGGGTTCATAGGGACATGAACGGCTAGCGGAATATGATGGATAGGGCAACCCTCAAGTTGTTCTTGAGATGGCAGGATAACACTGCAGTTCCTGAAGACAATGGTGTATGCCATGCCTTGCTGTAGCTTGTCCCAGATTGGGTCCTCTAGGTATGTCTGTGTGGCAGTTTGTAAAAAGTCGATGGAGCACCCAAACACTTTGAGATCAGTAACAGAGGCCAGATAGTCCATGACCTGGTCCTCTAGATCCTCAAATCGGTCAAACTTTGCAACACTGAGAGAGACCTTAAAAGTCACTCCCGAAAGCGTGGTCAGCATCAGGGAGCATTCCATGACCGGCTCCATGTCAGGGGGAGTGCAAATCATGGATGAATCGTCGAGCTCCATGTGCCGCAGACTGTTTGCGATTAGTGTTTGAGCCAAAAATGTCTGAGCTTGCTCATGGGCTGTTCCTAAGGTCAGGGATGTTTCCTGAAGACAGATGCTAAGGCACCCACCTTGAGCCTCTCATGGACTGGCATGGTATTAGGAGTACTCGTGGTATAGCTCCTCGTCAAAAGCGTCCGAATCGGGTCCTTCCGCGGGGAGCAGCTCCACCCACAGGGGTTTCTCAAATTTGTCACACATAAAGAAGGCATTGTGCTCTGCCTGCACCCACTGTTCAACGTCACCCCAATCCAGGGGGGTAAATCGTTGCAGTTGTTCACACCCGCAGAATGCACGGTTGCCTATGTCACTGAGCTCCGTCGGGATGACAACTTCTTGCAGTACAACACAATTAAGGAAAACTTCTTTGCCAATTTGTGTGAGTCGTGGCGGAAGCCATATACAATTTAAGGCTACACTGCATAACCTTGTCTATGGCTATGCAGTTGATGCTTCGCTTGAGCCAGAGTGGCTGGTCATAACAGATGGACAACAGCCAGGACATTGGCGACTTCTCCACAATAGCTCTGGCCCAGGGCAACGATGTAGCGTAGGAAGCTCCCTGCGCTATCAACCAACGCCAAGCACACGTGAACAGCGCAGTGCGCAGGATTATACCTTTGAAGCACTGCACCGGGTGTACTTCTACGACGCGTGGAGAGTGCAGCCAGTCCTAGATGCCCCTGAATCCGACCTTGTCCTGCCACCGAAACCAGGCCTTTTAGAGCATGGCTGTTACTGGCCTCGGCCAAATCTGACACCTGAGGTCCTATCTATCTCTGACCGTGACCCAGAAAAAGAGGAACAAGAAGTGCAAGAGGGACAATCGCCGACCTCCCTTGCTGTGACAGATGCTGCAATGGCTGAAGAAGACGCAAATGAAGCAGTCTCAATCCACAGCTCCTCCCCGAGCACAGAGCAACCGGAGGATGATGACGCGCACATGGCAGATGATGCTAGTGCTAGCACCTCCTCTGCAGAAGAAGAGGGTGATTGCCTTAACAATCGTCCGGCCCTTCCTGAGGCATGTCCCGCGCAAGATGAAATGCTGGAGGCAGAAGATGATGCAGGGAGCGAGCTACCTCCACAGGACGTGGACCCCCCAAGTAGCAGCCCCACATCACACTCCTCTGAATCCCCAATCAAACGAAGACCGGGGTCCAAGGCTAGTGTCGGGCGAGCTCAATCCAAGAAGTTACGGAAATCACTTGCTCCAACATCCAGGCAACCACTCGGCAGCATTCCTGAACATGAGCAACCACCGGACACACTGGCAGACCTGGCCAGTCGGAATGCTCAAAATCCGGTAGCTCCCGCTTGCAGGAACCCTAAGACACCACCTGACCACCCTGGATCGGCGCAAGAGCGCCCACATGCGATGACTGAAATAGACATTGCCAGTGATCAAGAGAATGCAGAGCGTGGAGGCACGGCCGACACTGATCTCCAATTGGAATCCGAGCAGAGAGCCATGCAGGCCCTATACGACTATCAAAATGCGGCTCGAACGGCCAGAGAAACTGCCAGGCAAAGGGTGCCGCTCCCCGCATTACAGATCTATAGTGACCTGCCTAGAGAATGGCCGATGGCGAGGCTTGCTATCTCCAGCAAGCAAATTAATCGCCTCGTCCGTACATTCCTCTGGAGGAGGGTTACAGAGCAAGCACTCCGAGGCTCCTCCTTTGTTAGCATTCCAGATGAAATCAACCAGGCCTATATAGGAGACCTTCTCCGTATAAGTGAAGCCTTTGCTGCTCCCCTGTCCAACCTTTTCGCTTTTGTGAAGAGTGGGCATCCAGCATGCCCCTTCATCACTCACAAACAGCTCGCCCTCTATGCAAACCCCCGATTCTGGCAGTATGGTCTCCTCGCTTTCATCGCAAGGTGCTGTTCCTTTGATAATCAACACAGACACCAGGGTCCAGGAACAGCACAAACAGAGGAAGGAAAATCACAGACGACAAAGGAAAAAGATGTCGATGCCCTCACCTTTATGCGCACTGTCATCATGTCCTTTGTTAGGGGAATGGAGCATGGGGAACAGACGCTACCCACCAATGACCTCTTTGTCTACCTGCCGGTACAAATCCTGCCTGACCTGGTCGTAGCCATGGAGCGGCAGGGCTTTACGCCCGCGGAAGTGAAGGGGGGCTATGGTTACCGGCCAAAAGAAGAGGATGCTGAAGATAACCCCTTGCTCGTGGTGGGAGTGCACACTAAAGACATTGTTTACGACCGGTACCCCCGAATGCCGGATACTTCCTGGGCAGAAAGAGCCTACTCTAGTGGTGCCCTTGACCCGTCTTTGGGACAAGCTTTCTCGTTTCCTTCCCTTCTGCAGCTGAGGCTGCGCATCGAAGTCCCCTTGTGGAGAGACCTGACAACTGCCAAACACCCCACTGCTGACTTGCTTGCAGAAGAAGACTCTGCCTCTGATGCTACCGGGTAGCTGAACGGTCGCCTAGGCTTGCTCTCCCTGTGCCAGTGGGGCTTGCTGAACCACCAGAAATTGGCACTGAAGAGGCCACGGAGGACGAGGACACGGCGGCTGAACCCAACTATGCCTTTGCCAAGGGATATGGACGGTTCGGCATAGGTTATACTCGATTAGCAACGGCGCTCGGCAATTTCGAGCAAGGGAACATCAAAGCAGAAAGTGCTGTAGTAGCTCAGTGGCTGACCTCCGGGCTATGGGTTGCCATGTCCCGCACAGGGTGGCATCTGCTGTCTCCCCGCTTTATGCTGACCAAAGTCCCTGGTGGTATCCTCAGTGACTACTACAGCCATGGATATCCCTTCACTCCGAGGATGGCAGATCGCCCATACAACCAATATGGCTCATATCTCTATACCGAAGAACGATGGGATCAGCTCTGCGCATGGCTCACTGGGAACCCCAACTTTAGACTTCAACTCGCGGACCACAAGCAGGCGCTTCGGGACCACATGGGCTACAGTCAAGAAGCCTCCGACCCAAGTAATAAAGCTCGCCGGACTGTCCCCCCGCCAGGAGCGGGAAGCTCCTCGTCGGCAGCAGGGTCTTCCTGGCACAGTAGGCCCCCCCCATCGCCCTCGCCCTATGGGTGGTCCTATGGGTGGTGGCAGTAAGATAGTCGACACTATGGGTCCTCCCACACAGCGACCGTCTCCGCGTCGCTCGATCCTCTCCAAGAGGTGGGTGGCCTTAGCCACCCTCCTTCTTGTGGCCTAATTGTCATCATAGTGTTCGCAATGGCTATATTTTCGGCGTCGCAGTAGTTTGGCTCAAGCAAGCTGAGCAAACACGCTCGAACTACCGCTTACGCGACAATGCCGGCTCACCAAGATCGTTATGAGATCAGCCTCGAGTTGGTTACCATAGCAGGTACGGTATATGCAACGCAAGCAGACCTCTCCCATTATGAGGATGTGGCAGAGCTTGAAGACGACATTCTTTGCTTTCTGCCGACAGTCTCTGACTTAGATGTCTTCGGCTGTGAACTGGAGTTGCTCAGCCTTCACACGCCGCAACCCCTGCCAGAGGCATTTCGCACTGTGCTCCTGCAACGACCGCAGCTCCAAATTGTAGTTCGTCCCTGCGTGGTAGATGGGCATTCCATCTGGCAGTTCCAGGACGACGGCAAGGAAAGCTATCCCAAAGCTGTTCGTGTCCCGGCCAACCTGCGAGGGGAAATCGCCGACAGAGCATTTTATGCTGCACCCTCGCTCCGGCACGTAGAAGTGGCAACTGGCATTCAACATGTCAAGCTTCCACCCTCGGTCATAAGTCTGGAGGGTGCTATGTGCTGCGAGAGGTGGCCGCTCCGGGGTGTGTCCAATACGGTCCAAGGGTGTTTGCGGAGTGCTGCTCCCTAGGTCGAGTTGGGGCCAGTCATGAAACAGAGGACAGCAACGTCCTGGCACCAGGGGCAGAGCTAGGCAAATATGCTTTCGAGAGTTGCCTCACGCTTACAACCATCACCTTTGACATGGACCATACAAACAAACCTCGAGCGCTGCCTGAAGGGGCATTCTGCGGCGCAGGCATTGAACAGCTCTGCTTACCGAGTGACTTCCACAACATCGGGCCGCGGGCCTGTGAGAATTGCAAAAGCCTTGTGGAGGTCAACCTCATGGGCACAGAGATCACAGCCCTACTCTCTTCCACATTTGCCCACTGTGTAGCCTTAAACTGTATATGGCTCCCGCCACGACTCACACAAATTGGCAAAGAAGTTTTCCTTAATTGTGTGGTACTGCAAGAAGTTGTCATCCCGACGGAGCTCAGTGACATAGGCAACCGTGCGTTCTGTGGGTGTGAGCAACTGCAACGATTTACCCCCCTGGATTGGGGTGACATTGAACAGTGGGTGCAGGCAGAGCACAATGCCTTCTTTATGTGTGACAAGTTTGAAAAACCCCAGTGGGTGGAGCTGCTCCCCGCGGAAGGACCCGATTCGGATGCTTTTGACGAGGAACTCTACCACGAATACTCCAAATATCACGCCAGTCCATGAGAGACTCTAGGTGGGTGCCTCAGCATCTGTCTTCAGGAAACATCCCTGGCCTTGGGAACAGCCCACAAGCAGACCCAGACACCTTTGGCTCAAACAATCATTGCAAATAGCCTGCCGCACATGGAGATTGACGATTCATCCATGATTAGCACTCCCCCTGAAAAGGAGCCGGTCATGGAATGCTCCCTGATGCTGACCACGCTTTCGGGAGAGACTTTTCAGGTCTCTCTCAGTGTTGCAAAGTTTGACCGCTTTGAGGATCTAGAGGACCAGGTCATGGACTATCTCGTTTCTGTTACTGATCTCAAAGTATTTGGATGCTCCATTGACTTTTTACAGACTGCCACACAGACTTACCCAGAGGACCCAATCTGGGACAAGCTACAGCAAGACATGGCATATACCATTGTCTTTCGGAACTGCAGTGTTATCCTGCCATCTCAAGAACAACTTGAGGATTGCCCTATCCATCTTGTCCCAGAAGGGGCCTTTGCAGGGGTTCCACGTCTGAGACACGTCAGTGTAGAGTCAGGCATCAGGCTCATTGGAGCAGAGGCTTGGCAAAACTGCCGACAGCTCCGCATAGTCAAACTGCCGGCCACGGTTGTAGGCATTTCCGATAACGTCTTCCGTGACTGCAAACTACTAAACAGCGTCTTGGCTCCGGGTTGTCGAGCTTTTGGGTATAAAGCCTTTGCGGAATGTTGTTCCTTGCAATGGGTGTATGCATCGGAAGGGGTTGCAAATATGTTCAATAGCGAAGCCAAGTTTCGGCAATACCTCTTTCAAGGGTGTATTAACCTTGCTGAGTTTACCTTAAGTGAGCTTCCATCCCCCCGAGGGTCAGCACTGCAAGCTAGGACCGGTGAGTTAACACCGGGTTGTCTTAGCTCTACGGGAATTACCGCACTTGCTCTCACAAAGCATTTTGTAGCTATCGGAGCGCATGCATGCGACAGTTGCCGACTGCTTAAGAGTGTAGACCTTTGCAACACCAATGTTGAGGAAATTCCTGAATTCGCCTTTGTGCAGTGCACTAGTCTCAGAGAAGTCCTCCTTCCCAGAACTCTCCATACATTCGAGTCAAAGCCTTCATGAACTGTGCAGCCCTAGTTGAGCTTGCCATCCCGCCCTCACTGAGGTACATTGGAAGTGGGGCCTTCCTAGATTGCACTGTCTTTAGTAGGCTTGCCAAGATGCCAGGAAGGCATAAATGGCGAGGAGTCTATGCTGAAGAGAATGCTTTCGCCATTTGTCCTGCTATGCGATGGCCACCCTGGCTGCACATGATCCCGGACATGGGGTATACCCCTGGTCTTGGATGAAAACAAGCCTTTCTGGCAGCAGCAAGCGCGGTCTCGCAGTTACTCGTTAAGAGTCTGGGCACGCGCCTTAGCGTGAGTCCAGGGTAGGCCAGAAGTCACACCAGGACAAATTCCATAGGGGAGCTGAGAAACATCGCAATTGTACCCTTCCATAGGAGGTTCCACCCATGCGTATCATGGCGATATGCCCGCACTTTGGAGCTAGGGGCAAGCAAAGGAAAAAACTGCACATCGCAAAGGACATGTGTCCCTGAACAAACTGGATAACCTGTCTAGTCCAGGCAGCGCTGAGAGCTGTCGACAGATGCCAGTGATCACAGGGAAGAAAACTGTTCAGACCTGCCAGAACCAGCAATTTCTTTGCGGCTGGAATGGGGGACAAGCAAACCGACAGCGGAGTACGGCAAGTAAGATGCGCAAGCACTAAGTACTGCCGGGGGAACAGAATTGGTCCTCAGTTTTCAGCCCATTTCAGAGTCCCACTCTTGCATCTAGCATTCCGCCACCTCCGGCCCATGGTTCCACCTGCGCCAGCAGCAAAACACGCTCTCGACGACGCAAAGTAGTGCCCAGTTCCCTGCCCCCAGTTCCCTGTCCCCAGTTCCAGTTGCCTGTCCCCAGTTCCCTGTCCCAAGTTCCCTGTCCCCAGTTTGCTGCCCCCAGGTCCCTGCCAGTTCCCTGTCCCAGTTCCCTGCCCCCAGTTCCCTGTCCCCACTTCCCTGTCCCAAGTTCCCTGTCCCCAGTTTGCTGCCCCCAGTACCCTGCCCTCCAGTTCCCTGCCCCAGTTCCCTGCCCCCAGTTCCCTGTCC